>PVKA01019949.1:0-41192 GCA_004027165.1 Ctenomys sociabilis
TTTTTTTTTTTTTTTTTTTTTTTTTTTTTTTTTTTTTTTTTTTTTTTTTTTTTTTTTTTTTTTTTTTTTTTTTTTTTTTTTTTTTTTTTTTTTTTTTTGTATTTTTATGGTAGAATCCATAGGGTGTTCATAGTCTCACTACTAGATTGGATTTGTAGTGATCCACCTGTTTACAGCCTCCCAAGAGCTGGGATTACAGGCATTTGCTACCACACACAGTTTCAGTTGCCATCTCAGTGTGCCCTAAGGGGTGGGCCCAGCACTGCAGGCCCAGGGATCAAATCCCCAGACCCTGCACCTGCTTGCAGGTGCTTTAATCCACTAAGCTATTTCGTTGACCCTTTTTTTTTTGGTGTTTTGAAGCAGGGTCTCATTGTGTAATTCACATTGACCTTAAACTCACTATGTAGCCCAGGTTGGCCTTGATCTCATGCCTATCCTTTTGCCTCAGCCTCCTAAGTGCTAGGATTACAGGGGTGCACCATCATGTCTGGCTCCATTCTCTTCTTTTTTAATTGTTTTGTGATTCCATTTTATCTCCTCTTCAGGACATCAGTTATACTTACCTTTAAAATTGTTTTTGGCAGTTGTCCTAGAGTTGATATTGTACTTTTATTTTGTTTTGGGGCCAGTGCTGTGTATTGAACCCAGGAACTCTACCATTGAGCTACATTTTCAGTTCTTTTTTTAATGTTTTGGAACAGGGTCTTGCAAAGTTTCCCAAGCTGGCTCTGATTTGTAGTACTCCTTCTTCAGCTACGGGTGGCTGTGATTATGTGATTATAGGTGTGGCCACAGCACTCAGGTACACAACATTTATTGCTAGCTATCTAAGCCCTTTCCTGATGACACTGTTGAGCATTATGCAGAGCACATGTGGCTTTAGCAAGTCCATGGTCTTTCCTCCTGTCTTTTCTGTTACTACTGTCCTCATCTATGACTTGATCGCTCAAGGACATGGCTATTGTCATGTTAAGCCATTATTTCTGGACAATTATTGATAAGCAGAAAGTTTTGTCTTACCTTTATTCCTTTCTGCTACTCCTTTGACCTACGTTACTTTTCATCTGCTCAAAGATTTTTTAACATTTCTTACAGGACAGGAGCGCTAGCAATGTGAGCTCTCGGTTGTATGTCTGGGGAAGTCTTTATTTCTCCTTCACTTTTGAAGGATTATTTCACTGGATGCACAGTTTTAGGTTGGTGGTTTTCTTTGAACACTTTACATATGTATTTAACTCTCCTCTTCCCTTGTCTGCATAGCTTTTGACAGATGACTTTGTAATTATTTTTCTTGTCCTACTAAAGATCCTTTTGCTTCACCTGCCTCCAGCTACATTCCAAATTGTCTTTTGTCTCTAGTTTTCTGTAGTCTTCATACCTTTGTAAACACATACCTGTCATTATGTAGCTTGGGGTGATTTATTCTACTGTACTCTGAACTTGTTGGATTTCTGGTGTCTGCTATTAACTTCAGAGAGTTTTTGGCCATTACTATTTCCAGTGTTTTTTGCTCACTCCTTCAAGTATTCTAAATGTCTCATATTATCATTCTTGGATGTTTGGCTGTAGTGAGTTTTGTTTTAGGGCTGGTTTTGTCTTCATTTTTGTTTTTTGTAACTGTTATTTCTCTGTTCATTTCTGTGTGAGAAGTTTCTGTTGTATCTTGCAGCTCACTGATTCTCCTAGCCATATCCATTCTACCACTGGGCCCATCACAGGCATTCTTCCTAGATCATAACGGTGCTCACGCTGTGAGTGCTCACAGGACCAATCATTTTAGATTCCTTGCCTGGTCACTTTCACTTGTTTCTGTCTCTGTATACTCAGGATGGTTCCATTGTGACTCTCAGAGCCACTGATTTGATTCCCTTTAGGTCTCATGTGTTCTTGTACCTGGAGCTCTTTTGATACAAATTCTTTATCTCTTTGTTGCTTCTATGAGCTCTCTTTTTAGATCAGTCTTCCATGTCAGTGATTTTGCTAATGGTATCTTATCTGCTAATGAATGTTAATTACAACTGTAATGCTTTCTGAGCTTTAATTTACTTTTTCAAATCTGCCCAGCAACTTTTTATATTCCTTTGTTCTATTATCAAAAAAATTTTTCCCAGTGCTAGGCCAGCATGCTATCACAGAGCTACACCTCTAGCTCTGTTTCCTTTTTTTAATTTCTTCTTTTCCTTATCCCTTTAGCAGTTTGTATGTATTCACTGGGGATGGAGCCCCTGGTCTTTACACTGAGCTAGATCCAGCATTATTTTGTTATTTTGAGACAGGATCTCACTAAGTTGACAAGCTGGTCTCAAATTTGCTATCCTCATGCCTCAGCCTCCCAGAGGGCTAGGATTACAGGCATCTAGCACTGTACCTGACAGCATTTTGTGTTTGAATGCAACCTTGAGGATCTAAATGTTTTCATTGTTCTCAATGACATCACTCAAGAATGTTTTTTTCTTGATATGTGTAGGGTTTTTTTTATCATGAAGTCACACTTGTGTGGTTGACTTTGCAATCCCCTTCCTCTTCCCAATTCCAGCTAGGACAGGATTTTTTTCTGCTGGTGCAGGTTTTGTGTGTACTGACCTTCTTTTTAAGAATGCAAAGGAGCAGGTCTTGGTCCCCACATCACTCAATCATTGACATGTCTGTCATGTGTACCCTTGGTGTAGCCTTCTTCTGCCTCATGTCTTTCACTACCTTTGCTGTTGTCCTGGCACCTTATTGGTGAGGCGTTTGTATAGGCGCAAGGTTCTGTAGCATCCATGGTACCAGATGGAGCCTGAGCCACAGTGGAAGTAAGGAGGTGCACCGTTCTCCATATCCCACCTGCCCATCTTGGGCAGATTTGTCCCTGGCCTGAAGCTGCTAGGTCACCAATTCCACAGGGCCAGGATCTGTATCTGAACCCAAGGCTTCTTCCCAAATCTTATCTTTTCAATCAAGTATCACACCCTTAATCCACATTCACTACCTAGTCCATGCAGCTGCGGATTTCCCCATCTACAACTACATGAGGCTTTACAGGAATGTCTAGATAGAAGCCATAACAGAAATAGTTAAAATATGGCATATGTGTTAGCTTAGGTTAGAATGAGCAGGGTGGACAGGGTGGCACTCCTGTGAGGAAACCTGGAACATAAATAGACTGTGACTTGTAGATTGTGCAAACCTAGGTCTGCATTTATTTTAGAGGTAGTCAGCTCTTCCAGCCTGAGAACTAGCAAGGTGGTCCTTTGCCTGTTTATATCTCTGAGAGGAATGTTGAAATCGGTTAGGCAGAAATGCAGAATAGAGCCACTCATCTGAACTCTGTTGTTTCCTGGGATATATGGATCAGTTTGTCTCCCCAGCCCACCCCATCTTTGCCTGTCATCTTTTGTACTCTTGTACCTTGTTTGTTCAGCCTGGTCTCATGGGGGTGGAGTTGGTAGGGAGTTTGTGCTGAACCTATTCAAACCAGAGTGTGCTTAACAGAAGCATTCATTGGTGTTGTCATTTGTGCTAGGGCTTTCACTTATAGCAAAAATGTCCTCCTTGTGAATTACATCTTTTATCTAAGTGGAGAGCAATTTGAAACTTTTGAGAGGTAGAAGATTTGTGGATCTGTGTAAACAGTGAAATCAGTGTCCTAGTTCAGGCTGTTGACCAACTTCCTAGACTTTATGGTGGACTGACTGGTGCTCAGGGATGCGTGGCCCAAAACAATCTAGTTGCCAGGTAATGTTTTATTCTGAAAGAAACCTGGAGCTGCTGTGCTTGGTAGGCATCTTGTACCAACCCAGTGAAAGCAACATAACTTGTTTCAATATTGATCCCCACCTCCTGACTGCAGTCTCCATGACTGAGTTTTCTTTTTGAATAAGTGGGCTTCTAAAGTGCTAACTTGCTCCTTTAAAGTTGGTCCTTATTCCTCTAAACATTTATTGAACACCCAGTATGTGCCAGGCCTTGTGCTATGTTCTAGGGGGAAAAAAAATCAGTTTTTCTAGTCCTTGTTTTCAAAGAGTTTGCAGTCTAAAAAGGAGACAAAAATGTCATGAAATTATCTCTCTGGTATGCTTAATTTAATTTGAGGATGCAAACAGAGTAACCCTGGAGAGAAAAACAGGGCTCTGCAGAGTAGGAGACTGGAATAGAGCTCGTTAGCTCTAAGTGTGATGGAGCCCACATGGCCAGGCCACCTTGCCAGAGGGGACCCCTGATGGTGCACAGCTGCTTGTGAGGAGAGACTCAGGAAGTGCTTAAGTCACTTCTGCCTGGATCTTACCTGCTGGGCCAGCAATGTGGGCCACTTCTTCAGAGTCAAGAGTGCAGGAAAGCAGGCGGGCTTACACTGGGCAGAAGGCCCCCAGGACTTTTCCTTTGCATCACTCTCAGGAGAGCAGCATCCACAGTACAGAACCTAGTGTCTGTTGAAAGGGTTTTCTTTGCTCTTGCTCCCTAGAACTCTCCTGCCAGAACAGCTAGTTCAGGCCGTGTCATCCTGAGGACCTGTCTGTTCCCACTGTTAAGTTCTGAACATCCTGCTCCAGCCCCTGCTCTCCCCAACACCTCAAGTCCCTGAGCTTTGCCAGAGACCCAAGGGGAGTTCCTACCCACTTCCTTTCTGCTGGAAGCATGTGAGAAAGTGGGTGCAGCTGGGAGGATTGGCTCAGTTGGTGGGTTTGTGTCCAGTGACTGTAGTCTTAGAACTTGGTAGTTTCCCACCTTTGCACTCAATGCCTACTTCCTGCTGGTAGGTATTTCCAGATTACAGATGAGAAAACTAAAGCATAAAAAGAGTGAGTGATTTGCCTAAGGTCACACAGCTAGTCAAAGAGAGTCCAAGAGGTGGAACTCAGGTTCACATCAGCTCTGTCATTGACCATGCCCTTTATAGTCCATTAACTAGCTGTTCTTACTCTGTCTGCAACTCCAGAATTGCTCCTTTCCTCCTTTTCACCATCACTTCTTACCTCTCCTCCCATAACTGGCTCTTTCAGAGTCTTTCTCCCCTTTTCATCTACCATGTTGTCACAGACTGATATTGCTAATAAAGAGCTCACCAGATCATTTCTCCTGCTATGGCTCCTGTGCCCATTTAGGAGTCACAGTTACCTCTGGTGTGACCACTGCCTCACTATCCTGAAGCCTGTCAGTTGTGGCCCTGTTGTCCCTGTACATGGCTCTTCCTAGCCCCTGCCACTTCCTTCCCTTCACCTGTCCCATGCAGCCCCCTGGAGTTCTCCGGAGCCGTCCCTTGTACCCACTCCTAAGGGTCTCTGCTTGTTCCTCATTCAGGACCACGGGATAGCCAGGAGCCTACTGAGTGTTCACCTGCTCAGGAGTAGAGCCTTCCAGGAGTAGACTGCCCAGCTAGGTGGTCAGCAGGGTCCTCTCCCCTTGCAAAGCATCTGTGGTTTAAAGGAGCCAGCTGCTTAACCAGTAGGCTGCAAATGCCTTGCACCAAGGTGTGGTCAGTGAGCATGGAAGGTCAGGGGTCCCAGTGGGCTTAGTGGGGCTTGCCTTAGTCCTGGATGCAAGCCTTAAGCTGCGGGAACAGAGGCAGTGGTGGCAGCTACTCCGAGACAGTGACGTCTGGCTTGAGGCCTCGGGGTATGAGTGAGTGGGGTGAACATGCACACAACATAAGCAAGTCAAGATAAACACTTGAGGGCCCAAAGACCAGGGAAGGGAAGGCCTATGCATCCAGGACTGAGGGAGACCAGCCCAGTACCTCAGGGTCTCATGTAGCCTGAGGGTAAGGGTGTTGGCTTTTATCTTAGAAGCAGCAACAACCTATATGGATGTTCTAAGCAGTGGCACTCAGAAGAGATCACTTAGCTGATGTGAGGCAAAGGATGATGGGAGCCCATGTGCCAGCTGCCAGGCAGTGTAGCTGTGAGGACAACAGGTGTTGGGGCTGGGCCTGCACACAGGATAAGGCAGGAAAGGGTCAGGAGCACCGCATGTGAACAGCACTTGGTAAAGTGCATGTTGCCGGCCACCTACCCACCCTTACTACCTTGCCTTGGTGCCTTCCACACAGGCCTGCTCTCGGGGCCCATAACTTCTCACTGGGGCCCATGGAGTTTCACTAATCCATGTTGTGCTGTGGGGTGCCCTACACAGGTCAGTGGAAGGGGGCCCTATTTTCATCAGGGGGACTTGCTAGCAATGCTTGTTACAGTGTCAGGTGAGAAGAAGCCGTAGGCACATGAGCCATGATTGAGATGTCGCTAGAGAGGAGCATTAGAGTCTACCAAGTTATCCAAAGGCATCCATTGCTTTTGAAGTACACCGCTGGTTGCAGATTGACCTATATGTCTGGTCTTATAAATGAGCCTCATAGTGCTTTGTGAGATGTTCTCCCCCAGTAGGGGCATGGCCTGCAAGGCTGCAGTCATGCTTGATCTGTTTATAGATGAACTACTTAGGTAAGCAGAATATTAATTTTGATATGTGATTAGAAAATTTTTTTTTGTAGGCTTTACCGCCAGCACCTGTTCAGAATCACACAAATAAGCATCAGGTATTCAATGCATCTCTTCAAGACCATATTTATCCAAGCTGTTTTGGGAATACTCCAGAGTGGAATAGTTCTAAATTTATAAGTCTTTGGGGATCAGAAGTGATGAATGATAAGAACTGGAATCCTGGCACTTTCTTGCCAGATACAATTTCTGGTAAGGAATTTGTTGAAACTTTCTTAAGATTTTAAAATCATCTGAGCCAAGTTGATTGCCATCTTTGGTTTAGTTTCCTGTGGGGTCCCGGGGCAGCTACTGCCCCCAGTTCTCCATCTGCAATGGAAAACCCCTTAGGGCCTGTCCTCCGTGCCATGCTTTCACACTGACCACACAGGGCTCCGGCTCCGGCTCCGGCTCTGCTCCAGCTCCCACTCTAGCTGCTTATCAGCAAGTGAGAGGCACTGGTGTGGCCCAAGCTGCTGCATCTCTTCTGTTTGGGGCTCATGCCTGGCCTTTAGTTTTCAGGGTCTGCTGACAGCCAGACCTCCACCAGGGTACATTGAAGGGCACAGAGCAAGGAGATAGTGGTACAGTTCCCTGAAGTGCAGTGACTCCATTCCTTTCCCTGGTTTCTGTATTGGCCCAAATGGGGTCTCTCCCCTCTAACAAGCTGCTTCCTCCACATCCACCTCAGCTGTGGAAGCTCAGCTGTAACTTCTACCACAGGGCCAACAGCACCTAAGGAGGAGCTGGTACCTTTATCTCCTCTCTGTCTTCATGTGGCTCCAGCTGCTGATGGCCTCTGCCCCCTCCCCTACCTCCCAAATGCACTCAGAACAGAAGCTAGATTTGACATCCTGATCTGTGATTGGAAAAGATTTCTAGCTGTGTGATCTTGGGCAAGTTGCTTCGCCTCTCTGAACCTCAGTTTCTTCATCTTTAGGATGAGAATAATAATACCAAACTCAAAGTTTTTTGAGATACTAAATAACTTTATAAAGCACCTAGCACAGGGATTGGCACATAGTTGATGCTCAATAAATTTTCCCCCTTAGAATAAAGACTGGTTCTCTGCCACCATCCCAGGGATGTCCTGACTCAGTAACAGCCCCATGTTCAGTCCTTAGCATGCCCTGCAGGGTCACACTAAGTACTGTTTGTTTTAGAAGCCCTAATTTTCCCATTCTTCCCTGAAGGCAGTGATATATTAGGGCCAGCAATCTCAGAAACACGACCTGATGCTCTTCCACCTCAGCCAAACAGTGATACATCCACAGCTTTGGAGAACAAAGAGAAAAAAGGTTCTGTAAAAAAGAAATGCTTGTATAATTTCCAAGATGCTTTTATGGAAGCAAACAAAGTTGTCATGGCCACCTCCTCTGCCACATCCTCTGTGTCCTGCACAGCCACCACGGTGCAGTCAAGCAACAGCCAGTTCAAAGTGTCATCCAAGAGACCTCCTTCGATAGGTAAGGCCCCGTAGCCTGGGCCCAGGAGCCACTGGGCTTGCTTCCTTTCTGCCATCTCTGTGTCATTGCCATCACTGTGCCCAACCAGAGCCACACAGGTAGTCAGCACCTGCAAGTGCTCTGCTCTGTGGCTTTGGCTTATAGTCAGAATGCAGCTGCCATACCAGGTGCCCTGGGCTTCGCAGTGCTAACTATTGCCTCCCTTTTCTGCACTCGCTCTTCAGAAGTGCGAAGAGATCATTGCTTTCTAATCATAGGTGGGTTCCTTAGAAGCTGCTTTACGAAAACTGGAGCCAAAGGCTGACCATCAAGAAAACCTGTCACTCATACCAATTTGTTTCCTAATAGTTAGGGAGATCCGGTGATGCTGAGGGACAGGGTAGCTGGCTGGAGGGACTCTCACCAACCAAAGCTGGAGCAATTAGAGCATCAGGAAGAACAGTCATAAATCTGCTTATTGCAGGGCCAGTGTTACTGTGCTGGATCCTGGTATTCAGAGAAAGTCAGGAATCTAAGGGACTGCTCAGGCCATCTCTGGGTTGAGGAAGTTCTTTTTCACAGATCACATCATTACTTGGTATGTGCCAAAGACAGAAATAGAAAGTCTCTGCTCTATAGCTAGCAGCACTGTAGCTGCTTCAGGTTAACAGAACCAGGAAGTTTAAAATACTGGACATTGAGCTGGCAGGGTAGCTCTGAGGCTCAGTGGTAAATGCATGCTAACATTAAAGGGTTCTTGGGTTCCATCCCCAATATCAGAAAAAGAAGAGGGTCTAGGGAGATAGCTTGGCGATCTAAGCACCTGGCCAAGAGCTAGGATCCAGGTTCAGTCCCCAATAACGCAAGCCATGCTGGACCCAGAACCCCAGGTGTACCACACTGGCCACCAAAACCAGGCATGGTGGTGCACACCTGTAATCCCAGCACTAGGGAAGCTGAGACAGGAGGATCCCTATGAGTCCAAGATGCATAGCAAGACCCTGTACCAAGTAAGTTTTTAAAAAAAGAAAAGAAAAAGAAGGAGCAGAAGAAAAATAGAGCCATTGAGCTTGGGAAGCATGTGTAAAGGCCGCACAGGGTAAAGGGAAGCTGGTGGCCTTGCACTCAACAGCAGTGCCACACAATGGATGTTGGGGGCTTCTTGTTGCCATCACATGGTGAGGAAGGATCAGACTCACCTTGGCTGGATTCAGACCCTGAATGGTTCACCTGAGTCTAGTGACATAAGATAAATCCAGATTGGTCCCTAAGGGGCCTCCTAAAAATTGCCCATCTTACAAAAAGAAAAGAAGAAGCTGGATTGGGGGGAAGCCAATCCATGGAAGGTTGTAGAAAGTGGGCTCCCGGTCGGTTGAGAGCATGGCCCAGCCAGCTGCCCTGGTTCTCAGTGATGGAGCTGGGCTCAGGTCAAGCACAGCTTCTGCGGGTATCAGGCCAAAGCAGTCAAATGTCAGTCATGACGGATCAGCAAAGGAAGAGTGTTACTCCTTCCAGCTTTATCAAGCTTTGAATGTCATTTTCAGAACAAAGAGGTGGGGGAAAAATGTATGTAATGAAAGGAAACAGGAAAGTCTGTATTTCCCTCAGCCATGGCAGTGTGGCTTATGTCTCTGCCAGGTGACGTCTTTCACGGTATCAACAAGGAGGACCACAGGCACACTGCGCCCACTGCTCCCAGGAACAGCCCCACGGGCCTGGCTCCGCTCCCTACCCTCTCCCCTGCTGTGCTCTCCCCGGCCTCCACACCTCACCTTGCAAACCTTGCAACCCCGACATTCCCTAAAACCGCAACCACCACGCCCGGCTTTGTGGACACACGCAAGAGCTTCTGTCCCACCCCTGTGGCACCACCACCTTCCACCACAGATGGCTCCATCAGTGCTCCACCCAGCGTCTGCAGGTGAGGTGCCCAGGGCCATGAGGGGAGGGCAGGTGGGCTTCGCCTGGGAACTGTGCCCACTGGAGGTGCTGCCAGTCCTGCCCAGGAATAAGGAGAAGCAAGGTAGTCACAGCCCTGGGGTTCAAGACTACATCTGACCATTGACACCATCAGGGTCCACCTTACTTTTGAATTATATTTGTTCTACATTGGGTAGTATCAGAAGAAAATAAGTTGTGTAGGGCAGAACACAGAACCACTGTCAACAGGTTTCTCTAAGTTTAGGCTGTCCTTGAGCTCATCGTATAGCCTCTACTGGCCTTGTGGTTTTCCTGAGTGTTGGAATTACAGCTGTACCATTCATATAACACTTGCCCATTTGACACCATCCTGCCTCCTCCTCGGCATAGAAGTAGGGGTAGCAGGGATAGACAGTACAATAGTACTGGTACCTGCTCAGAGATGCTTGCTCATTGTCAGCATGACCTCTGCACATGTGCATCAGCCAGCCATTGTTGCTGACCGTGTGAAGCTGGTACCACACACAGCCAGTCTATGAAGTGGTCAGGAGTACTATAGAGCCTGAGCCTCCTGGGCAGGCACTACTGACAGCTGTGTGTGGTTTTGTAGTGACCCTGACTGTGAAGGGCACCGCTGCGAGAATGGTGTGTATGACCCGCAGCAGGATGATGGGGACGAGAGTGCCGATGAGGACAGCTGCTCTGAGCACAGCTCCAGCACCTCGACCTCCACCAATCAGAAGGAGGGCAAGTACTGCGACTGCTGCTACTGCGAGTTCTTCGGGCATGGCGGGGTAAGCGATGTTGGGGTACGCACATTGCCTGCCTGGGAGTCCTCTGTCCCAGAACAAAGTTGGGTCTGGTCAGAAGCAGCGATTCCATATCCAGTTTGTACTTAAAGATTTGATCACTGAATTTTCATGTTTGTTTGTGATTTTTTTTAAGTAGTTGAAGAAGTAGGAGAGTATACCAAGTGCATTCTGCGTAATACTTTGTGGCTACTTAAAGCAGTGCTGACCGGACACTTGAGTTCTCTTGTTGGTGTGATACAAAGGATGCTGATACATCTTCCACCTTGCATCTTTCTACAGCAATAATTCTATTTCAGCAAGCAAATGCCATCCTATGGGATGATAGCTTAGTTACTTTTCTCATTGCTGAGACAAAATACCCACCACCAAGGTTTATTTTGGCTCACAGTTTGTAGAGGTTTTAGTCCATAATTGGCTGCTCCAAGGCAGGTTGGCAGGGCAGAGGGACATTGCAAGACAAGTAGTGGCAGTAACCCTTCTTCTGTCCCCCATATACCAGGGTGGGGCACCCTCAATCTTAGCATCACACACCATGATCCAGCCACCTCCAGAAAGCCCTACCTATGACCACATGAGGTTTTGGGAGGGACACCTAGAAACTGATAGGTTTTTTGGACAGAGGGCATCGCAGCAGGGAAACAGGCAGAAGGAAAAAGGGAAAGGAGTTTTATTATCTTTGAGGACACAGAGAATCTGAGGAAGATAAGAGATTCTCTGAACTGGAACAAAGGGAGGCTGAGGTTGTTATGGCCTTTTTGATGGGGGTGGAGTTTGAGGGGGATGTTTAGATACACCTGAGAAGCTGGTTGGGGCCTTCCTTGAGGTGAAAGGAAGTTGCACTCTGGGTTGGGTTGGAGAAGTGGGGAGGTGATCTCAGGGAACATAAGCTGTTGTTTTAAGGGCTTCAACCATATTAGATGATCACCATAATAGTTCAGTAATTCATACTAGGGCCAGAACCTATCAGAAACAAGGTATAATACAGGGCTAATAGGAAATGCAGGGCACACTGGTCTTTATTTCTGGCATGAGATCTGTCTACATTTCCTAAAGTGTGGGCATGGTTTTAGTACTTAGCACCAAGATAGCATGATGAAGCATGGTGGTATACTCCTGTAGTCCCAGCACTCAAGAGGCTGAGGCAGGAGCATCCTTGTGTGTTCAGGGCCATCCTGCACTTCATAGTGACATCCTGTCTCAAAAAACAAAAGCATTGGGGAACAGGAATGAGAGAAGTAAAGCACTGAGAAGGAAGCTTACAAATGGATAGAACCACTCTGAACTCTTGGCATGGGCCTATAGTGTTATGTCCCTTAGGCATAAATGTCCGTTTTGGTATACCAGGAAGAACTGATTAGAGCAGTTGTGTTACTTTTCCTAAGGTGATATAATCAGAAATAACAATGGAATCAAACATAGTCTAGAAAATGACAAATGGAGGTGATTATTAATCAATTTTAACTGTAAGAACTACACTTGTGGTTATATAACAAAATAAAAAAATAACCAGAAAATTGTATGTAGTAGATAAGCCCTTAGTGTGGCAATTTTATTCCCAGGGTAGAAAATCTAAAAGTAGTTAGGAGAAAAATAAAGAAGTTGAAGAGGAAGGTATTAGAAGTAAGGCTTGAGGACAAAGGCAGGTTGTGCAGATTGTGTGAAATTGGTAGACAGGAGAGAAAGAAGGAAGAGATAACACAAGAACAGAACAGCAGCAATAGCAAAGACTAGAAACTGTTCACACTTATTTAAACAAGAACAATCAAGAAAAAGCAAAACAAGAAAGAGCCACTGTGTGGAGAGAAAGCTACTAAGTGATGGTGAAATAATGGAACATGTAAAACAATCATAATGAGAGCCAAAAAATGAAAAAGACTGTGGACAACTTCTTTGAGTGAAACAATAAGCATTCTAAATATAAAGAAGTGATGGACTATATGTAAACATAAAAGTTGAAAAAATTCACTTATGGGCTGGAGATATAGCTTAGTGGCATAAGCACTTGTCTGGCAAATGTAAAGTCCCGAGCTCAAACTCTGGTACCACCAAAAAAAAGAAAAATTTTTCTCACATTTATCTTACCTGATTTTCATAGCTATATAAGTGACAAAATACAACTTTCAGGTAACATGGGGATGGGTTTTTCTATTTATGCCATTTATTTTTCTTGTTAATTTTCATAGTGAGCATCAATTTTTTAGTAACAGGCAATTTTAGAGATTTGCCATAATTGGTTACATTCACATTTATAGCATAATTTAGCTGTGTTCTTACTTGTTTCAGCCTCCAGCTGCACCAACAAGTAGAAATTATGCAGAAATGAGAGAAAAACTTCGTTTACGGCTGACCAAGAGGAAGGAAGAGCAGCCTAAAAAAATGGATCAGATTTCAGAACGGGAAAGTGTCGTTGACCATCGAAGGGTAGAGGATTTGTTACAGTTTATAAACAGCTCAGAGACCAAGCCTGTAAGCAGTACGCGGGCGGCCAAGCGAGCCAGACACAAGCAGAGAAAGGTAAGTGGTGGTTCTGTGGTTGCTACTCTGTAGGGTGCTGCATAGGTTTAGTGGTAAGGTGCTTATGGATGTTAGAACTGGGTAGCATGGTATCTTGCTGCCTTGACTGACTGGTAGCCTGAACTGGAAGCTGGTTAAAACCTCACTTTATTTGAATTTCCAGGACACCTTTAGGTGCTATGCTGGCAGTTGTGGGGCGGCAGAGTCTCTGTAGCTATGTGACCAATTTTTTTCTCAAGGAGGTGACAGTGGGAGTGAGGTGGACCTCAGGATAGAATGGAGGGGTAGCAAAAGTGCCTTTTGTTTTTGTTTTTTGGGGGTTTTGTTGTTGTTGTTGTTTGCAGTACCAGGGATCGAATTCAGGGCCGTGCACTTGCTGGGCAAGCACTTATTCTACTGAACTATCTCCCTGGCCCCCAACAGTGCCTTTAATAGGAGATGAGACCAGGCCCCAGCAGAGCCTCTTAAGAGGCAGGCTGAGCGTCTGCTGTCCATGCTCCTTTTGTTTTTGACAAATTGAGCATTTCAGATGCAAGTCAGTATGTGACATTGAAAATAAGGGTGAAGAGTCATTGGAGCAGCTGGGCTCAACACTCACTCTTCTTCAAGTGACTTCTTATCACTACTCTCTGCGCAGCACATGTCACAAGTTCTCTCAGATTGTGGGCTGTGGTGGCTGACTATGCCTGTGGACTTACTCAGTGGCCTCACTCAAGGGCCGCTGGGAGCTAGTTTGCTGCTGGCCACCCAGCAGTGTGATATTCACAGCAACATCCAGGGGAGCCCACGTAGTCATCACAAAGGGTACCCCGGCCAGCCTGCATGGGCACACAGGCAATCAGCTGACCTTGGAGCACAGCCCTGCATCCCGTGATGGACAATGGACAGACTGAACCCCCAGGAAAGACTTTCACTTTCTTGTACATGGCAAGGATTTCCATTACTTTTTACTTGAATTGTCAAATAGTTTAAAAAGTCATGTACTTGCCTAACATGTATAAGGCTCTGTTGTCACTCCCCAGACCCTATTATCACTGCCCCAAACAAAAACAGTTAGTGTAAAATGCCTCTTAAAAATATTTAAGCATGGTGTCATGCATCTGTAGTGCAAGCCACTCATACTCTGGAGGTAGGAATATCATAAATTTGAAGCCAGCTTGGGCAACTTAGCAAAACATTCTCTGTCTGTCTGTCTGTCTGTCTGTCTGTCTGTCTGTCTGTCTATCTGTCTCTGTTTCTGTCTCTCTCTCACTTTTTATCTCTACCTATGTACGTATGTAGTAAGATGTATAATACACATAATGAGAATTTAAATTTGGACAGGATTTTTTTCTTTAAGGAAGTGTTTTTTAAAAGTTTTTCCCAAGCACTAGCTGTTTTAGAGTTCAATGATGAAAGAAGTTATGCTTCTTGCTGTGTGTGTGTGTGTGTGTGTGTGTGTGTGTGTGTGTGAGCATGCGTGCACACGTGCATGCACCTGTGTATGTTAAAGGAGAATCTTTCTATGATTGTGTAGTTTGGAGTGCTCTCAAACTCACTATGTACCCCAAGCTGACCTCAAAACTTCATTCCTCCTGCCTCAGTCTCTTGAACTGGGATTACAGGTGTGCCCCACCATGCTTGCCTGCTCCTCACTCTTAATGGCTTTGTTTCTTTCTAAACAGAAGGAATACTTTTCATTTGTTGCACTCCTGGAATATACGTCATCAGTAAAATGCAATCTTCACTTGAGATGAAATTATTTTTTTTCTCAAGGTAGACCACTGAGAAGAAGCAATGTCTTTTATGCCATGTAATATTGAATATTCTGAAAGCCATTTGCTCTGTCACATTAGTGAAAATATATGGGGACTTTTGCTTGTCTTCGAGGGTGGGAAGGACTGCCTAGTTTTTTTTACCGCATTTTGCACATGGCCTATTGATGCAGGTAAGTGCAACAGCAGCTCTGCTGCCATGGGCTTCCTATGTGGCTTCAGGGCCCTCACCAGGCCAGGCAAAAACAATTCTTTAACACACATACAGGCCAGGGAGATGGCTCAGTGGAATAAGTGCTTCCCTAGCAAGCACATGGGCCTGAGTTCAATCCCCAGTTCCACTAAAAATAAATAAATTAAAAAAAAAAAAAAAAAAATACAGGCAGAAGCCAGTCTTCTTGACGTAGGATAGCAGCTGCTTTGATAGCTGCTGTTTCAAATGCCGTGCATCTCATGGCATTTTTATGTTAGCCCATCTCCCAGTAAAGTTAGCATATTCTTTGGTAGATAAATAAAATCTGGATGAATTCCTTAGAGTGACATAAGGAAAGGTAGGTATGCTTAAGTTTTAACTTATTATTTCCCCCTTCACAGTTGATACTCAGTTATGTGGTTGACTTTTAAATTGCCTTAGTTTTCTGTATGTCTCAATCTCTGGAATTTTTACTCTGGTCTTAAGCCACCTTTTCTTTCTACATTGGCAGCTAGAGGAGAAGGCACGCCAGGAAGCCGAGGCCAGGGCGCGCGAGCACCTGCACCTCCAGGAGGAGCAGCGGCGGCAGGACGAGGATGAAGAAGAGGAGGAAGAAGATGAAGAGCAGCGCTTTAAGGAGGAATTCCAGCGGCTTCAAGAACTTCAGAAGTTAAGAGCTGTGAAAAAGAAGAAGAAAGACAGGCCCAGCAAAGACTGTCCCAAGTTGGACATGCTGACTAGGAATTTTCAGGCAGTGACAGAGTCTATCACCAACTCTGAAAATTTCCACAGTGGCTCAGTAGAGCAGACTGAAGAACCAAAAACCTCATCTCACTCCCCTTCCAGACACACAAACCACTCAGAGCCCAGGCCAGGCCTGGGGACTGCCAGGGACACTGTAGACCCTGTTGTGGACACCAGGGACTCCAAGCTTTTCCTTCCCAAGGAGGTCATTGGGAAGCAACACGAGTCTCTTGCTTTTCTCTTTGACATGATGCATCACCATAAAGAGGGAAATGGTAAACAGAAGCTAAAGCAGACCATTAAGACCAACGGCGAACCAGCAAGGAAGCCCACAGAGTCCCCCCGAGCCCCCGAAGGGCTGCCTAAGCCACGGGCCCAAACGGACCCAAAAACTAAGGTGGTTGAGCTCACTTCTCTTACAGAGCAGAAAAGAGAGGAGAGAAAAGCCAATAGTAACAACAATAACAAAAAGCAGCTGAACCACATAAAGGAGGAAAAATCAGCCCCAGTCCCTCCTGAGCCTCCCTCTCCCAACCAGCATCCACAGAATGGTCGGCTGATACTGGCTGGCTCTCCCCAGCCAAAAGGCAAGAGCAAGAAGAACAAGAAGAAGAAAGGTGACCGAGCCAGCAGTTCACTTGGTAAATATAGAGCACAGGGAGGAGTACAAGCTTCTGGCTGTGAGTGTTCTGTGTGAGTCATGGTGGCATAGCTGTCCATAACATCCCCTGCTGCACTGGGATGCCACTTACCTGTCCCTCTCTGTATGCTCATCATGACATTTGTCAACAGCAAGAAGCATGTGGCCATGGTTGTTTAGTATTGTTATTTTGAAATAATTTTAGACTTCGCAGAAAGCTATATAAAACACAGTTTTTCCGGGCATGGCAGCATACACCTATAATCCCAGCACTTGGGAGGCTGAGGCAGGAGGATCGCTGTGAGTTTGAGACCAGCCTGGGCTACAAAGTCAGCTCAAGGCCAGCCTGAACTGCATAGCAAAATCCTTTCTCCAAAAAACTTGTTTTTTGTGAATATTTTTAATTCACGGTTGGTTGAAATCACAAATAGGAAACTGGTGACCACTTTCTGTCCTGTCTCTCTACAGTCAAGTTGACATTTCCCATTTGCTAATTAGTAAATATTAATATCTACATTATAAGTAAACCACTCCATCTGCTGCTTCAGTATTGTGTGTATTCATCAGCTTTCCTATTGCTGGACCTAACACCCAGAGAAGCAGCTTAAAGGAAGAAGGTTGCATTTAGCTTGTGATTGTGGGATGATTCAATGCAGGACAGGAATATCATGGCAGAAGGGCCTGGCCACTCAGTTCATGAATGTGGAGGCAGAGTAGTGGAACAGCACTAGAGAGAAAGAGCCTGGTACCAAATATAAGAACTGGAGGTCGAACTCGGACCCTTGTGTTTGCCATGCCACTGCTTATGCCGCTGAGCTGTATCCCCTGCTCTGCTAAGCATTTCTTAATCCATTGAAATTGACATGTTAGGATTAACTATCACAATGCACCCCTTGTCAACTTTACACCTAAACATGTCTCCTTAAGCCATACTTAATCTTGAAATGCATCCCAGGGAACCAGTTTTCCAGGAAGCCTTTCTGAAGCAAGGGTTTCAAAGATCCTTTCTTGGGCCAGGGAGATAGCTCAGTGGTATAAGCACCTGCTGACAAGTATAAGGTCATAAGTTCAATCCCTGGTACCACACACACAAAACAAATATTCTTTTATAAAATAAAAAATTGACATCTCTGTATCCTAGAGTCATAAGTGGGCGGAGTCTTACTGATTGGCCCTGTACAAAATTCTTACTTTTAGATGATACTAATCTCTTTGCCAGCCACACTTCTTTGTCCCTAGCTTCAAATACAGTTCCTGTGGGACCAGTTTTTTCAAATATTTCTCTTCTAACTTTTACCTACAATTTTCACAGTAAATCTGGCTGAAAGCTGCCAACAATAGTCATACAGCCAGAATATTGGCTTGTGTTGAAAATTCCTCTGCCAGGTTAATTAGTTGACCACTCTTAATCTCAGCCTTTCACAGAGTCATAGAACACAGGCAGAGAGTAGACAAATTTTCTACGCAGGGTAATAAATTTAGAATCCAGTGTGGTGCCACACATGCCTATAATCCCCTCACTAAGGAGGCTGAGGAAGAACGATCACTACAAGTCCAAACTGTATCGGGCTTAGCAAAACCCTGTATCAAAAAACAAACAATAAACCTGGCTTATAGTCCAGGTAGCCATGGGGTCCTTGATTTTGACATGAACCTCCCTCAGCATTCCTCTTAGCGTTCTGGTCTGCTGAATTTGAACCAGAATTCCACATTAAGCTCTGCTTGTAGCATCCTAAGGCTTCTCTAGCCAGCATCCTCAAACCTTTCTAAAATGCACACTGCAAACTAGTTCTAAACCTTTACACTATATGAACAGATGCAGTCAACAACTACCCTATGTCTCTAGCTACCACTTTCTATGTTGGTCAGCTTTGCTGCCCACTAAGCACGATACCTGACATTCACAACTTAAAGTTTGAGAAGCTAAATTTAGTTCACAGGTGGAGAGGATTTAGTCCACAGCTGACTCCAAGGGAGCAACATTGTGGTGCAGTGCTGCTTAGTTTATGGGAGCAGAGAAGCAGAACAGTGTCAGGACCATGGGAGGGACCAGGTAGAGATGCAAAGGTGACTCTTGTATAATGCACTCACAGGTGCTCAAAGCTATTCCCTACTAATCTGCTAGGCGCTTTTTTGTTTTTTATTTTGGTTTGGTTTGGTTTTGGTCTTTTTGAAACAGGGTCTTGCTATGCAGCCCAGGCTAGTCTCAAACTTGCAGCAATCCTCCTGCCTTAGCCTCTTGAGTGCTGGAATTATAGACGTGTGCCACCATGCCCAGTGCTGCTAGGCATTTCTTAATCTAATCAAGTTGACCTATCAGAATTTACTGGTCAGTGTGTATTTTTAAAAAATTAGTGCATGCTTGAGGTACATAATATGATCACTACATATTTATAATATGTAGTGATCATATTTCTCATGGGGAGCAGGTCCATGTACACAACACATCCTTCTCCTCTCCTTGTTTAGTCTCGTTTCCCTTCCCACTGCCTCCATCTCTTGCCTTGCCATTTACTATAATATCTATCTTGCCACTTCCTGTTGTCCAGTTTTTATTTTGCTCTTTATTTGTATGTTTGATTTCTTGTATAAGAGAAACGGTAATTGTTAAGGACTTACCAAGCCAGTCCCTTTACAGAATGACCAAAAATTGGATATTTCGGTTTTTATAAGCTAATGGGAAAGACAAAAATGACAATTCAGGGGCTAGGGAGATAGTTCAACAGTCTAAGCATCTGCCTGATGAGCAGAAGGACCCAGTTTCAATCCCTGGTACTGCATCTGTGTTTGCCCTCCTGGGCATGGTGGCATATGTCTGTAATCCCAGCGCTGGGGAGGTTAAGACAGAAGGATCACTATGAGTCCAAAATGTGTAGTAAGACCCTATATTAAATAAATAAATAAATAAATAAAGGCCAGCCAGATAGCTGAATGGATTAAAGTGCCTGCTTAGGCAAACGTAGGGACGGGGGTTCGATGCCAGGGGCTGCTGAGATGGCAATCAAGACTGGGCATGGTGGTGCACGTCTATAATCCAAACACTTGGGAGGCTGAAAACAGGTGAATTGCTACGAGTCCAGTCTGTGTAGTGAGACCCTGTAGACCCTGTTCTAAATATATAAAATTAAAAAATGATTTGTTTAAAATGACAATTTTGCACCTGTAATCCCAGCTCTTGGGAGGCTGTAAACAGGTGGATCTAGTAGTGAGACACTGCACACCCTGTAGACCCTTGCCTAAAATACAAAAATACAAAATAAAATGACAGTTTTATCAAATTCAAAAATTTTCTGTACATGGTGTGTTTTAAAACATTTAGCACACAAAGCAACATTGCAATCTGAATAATAGTATCTAGTCTCTTAAATTCTTTTTGAATTATTGTCTTTCTTTGAACAACACACTTTGTGTAGCCTTTCCTTTTTTCTGTGGGTTGTGTAATTTCTCTAAAATAGCTACCCACTAATGGTGAAGACTTCCCTGATGGATGATGGTTGGCATTTTGCTGTTGCTTATTTTTCAGTTACTGAGTCTATTAGATCTAATTTAAGTTATAGATGACTTTTTGAATTGCCTTGTTTTTAATAAATAACAAACAGGTTCTATATTGTTTGGTCCAGAAAATCCATCAGTATTTTATAATAAAATTAAAATTACAATAAAAATTTTTCCTTGCTTTTTTGATTGCAGAATGCCTTATTAGATGTTAGTCAAGTCTGTCGTTGAATTATTATAATCATAGGTCATTGTTGGACTTCTTTATTTCTCACACAAACAAGAATCGAATGATGGGGCTGGCCAGATAGCTCAGCGAATTAAAGCACCTAATTAGGCAGATGCAGGGACTGGGTTTGATCCAGCATGCCGTGCCAGCCCCACCCCAGGGTGTGCTGAAACAGTGATTGAGCCTGGGCATGGTGGTGCACACTTGTAATCCCAGCACTTGGTAGCTGAAAACAGGAGGATCGCTAAGAGTCTGATCTGTGTAGTGAAACCCTGTGCACCCTGTACTAAATACATTTTTAAAAATAATAATAAAAAGAATCAAATGGCAGGCTGGTGAGACAGCAGTCTAAAGTGCCTACCTAGGCAAAGTGCAGGGAACACAATTCAATCCCTGGTACCACATGCTACACCAGCCCTGCCCAGGCTGAGGCAACCACAAAAAATAAAATAAATAAATGGAGTGACACCTGACTGAACAGTGGTTGGAGTATATTGTTCCATGGCTGGGCTCTTGTGTCTGATTCATTTACCCCAGCATTGTCTCAGGGCACACCGATGTTCCTGCAAATGACTCAGACCTCACAGTGTGCACTCTTGCCTCGCTTGCACATCTGCACAGCGAGAGCCCAGGTCCCGTGGCCACAGCACATTGACTGGTGTCTTCAGCCCTGGAGTACACACAGAGTGGTTTAGAGTTACCTGCCCTTACCACTGTAGAAAACTGGGAACTTACTTGGCTTTTACTTTGACACAAAAAGTACCATGCCACAGGTAGTCTTTTTACCACTTTTCCCCTTATTTGTTCTATGAAGTGCTCCAGATCAATTCATAGCACTCTTCTCCTTTTTCCAGCCGAAAGAATAGCCTTTTTATTGTTCTCCTACTTAGCCATTTTCCTTTACATCAGCAATTAAGTTGTTCCCAGGGCTCCAGTGAGTAGTCCTATGCACCTTGAGGCAGAAGCAGGACCTCTAGATCACCAAAGAGGTCTGCAGGCAGCACCAGGCAACACTCTGGCCCCGTGCTGCACTCCACATGGGGTCCAAGCACAGCCAGCTGACAGACAGGCTGTGCTCAGGTGTCACTGTGGCGCCACTCCATTAGCTAGAATTACTCCTTGATTCGTTGGCATTTCTTCTGAGGTCAGTTAATGTTTAGGAGCTATTTCTGTATCTTTCCTGTGAAATTTCTGTTAATACTATTTTCTTACTTTTGCAGTACCAGGGATTGAACTCAGGACCCTGCACGTGCCAGCCAAGCACTTATTCTACTGAGCTATCTGCTATCTCCCTGCCCCCTCTTTTCTTACTTTCTACTGTACTTTTTTTCCCAGTACCAAGAATGGATCCCAGGGCCTTGTGCGTAGTAGGCAAGCCACTCTACCACTGAGCTACATCCTGAGCCCTCTTATTTTTATGAATTCTTCATGCGTTAAGGGTTTGGGCCTTTTAACTATGTAATATGGTACAGCAGACCTTCCCCAAATTCATAGGTTGTCTTCTGACTTTGTTCAGTGTCTTTCAGCCAACTGGTTTTTTTTTCTTTTTTCTTTTATGCAGTTTGCCACTCCTTTACTACTTTAGAGTTTGAATAATTGTTGGAAAGCTTTACCCTGCCACCAGGGTTGTAGAGGAATGTACCTAATTTCTTCTAGCATTTGTACAATTCTCTTCCACCAATTTAGATCCCTGATATATTGGGAACTTATTCTCGTATATGGAGTGAGGTATGGATCTAATACTTTTTCCAAATGTTGCCTTAGTACCAATGGTTACAAAATGTAGCTGAGCCTGGTGGTACGTGCCTGTAAATCTTAGCACTAGGGGAAACTGAAGCAGGAGGCCATGAATTTGAAGCCAGCCTAAGCTACATAATGAGACCCTGTCTCAAAATTTTTTTTTTACATTTAAAATGACTTGAGAACATAATTTAGCACATTCTAGGTTCAGATCCAGCATAAAAGGTGGGAGGGCACAGAAGTGGTGGCACATGCCTGTGATCTAGGACTCCAGAAGGCTGAGGCAGGAAAATCACAAGTTTGAGCCCAGCCTAGGCAACTCAGCTCTGTGATTTAGTGCAACCCAGTGTCAAAGTAGTAATATTTAAAAAAGGAATAGGGAACAGCTCAGTGTGAAGCCCCTGGTGAACCCCAGTACTAAAAAGGAGAGCAAAGAAAAGAAATGGATCCTATTCCTGTGGACTTGCTGCCACTATGTCCTGCAGTAAATTTCTATAGGGACCTGGTCTGTTCTGGATGTTGTTCTTATTGTCTGTTTCTGTTGTCACCACAGCAAGTGTGTATTTTGAATGTGTGCAGATCTCTGCTTCTTGTTTCATAAGTTTCCTTTTTTTAGTGTTCTTGCCATACTTGTGTTTCCATGTTCACTTCGATGCCAATGTGCCTAGCTTCATGGGAAGTGCTGGTCTGCATCTCAGCAGAATTGCGTGAGCAGAGGCTGTGTGTCCATTTGTTCAAGCCTACTCTTGGGCTTTCAGAAATGTTTTAAATTTTTCTCATCAATCTTCCACATTACTTACTACATTTAGTCCTAAGTAATCACCTTTGTTTTTAGCTTAGAGTGTTATCTACCATGTTCACTTAACTCCACAGTCCTTCATGGAGCCACTGTCACTTGTCACCATTGAGCACTTTAAATGTGGCTTGTCCAAACTGAGAGATGTAAGTATAAGGTACACACTGGATTTTAGAAGTCTAGTATAAGGGGCAGGGAGATGGCTTAGTGGAATAAGTGCTTCTCTGGCAAGTGCAAGGACCTGAGTTCAATCCCTGGTTCCACAAAAAAAATAAAATAAAATAAATACAAGTCTAGTATTAAAAAAATGAAATCTCATATAATTTTATGTTAATTACATGTTGTAATGTTTCATATTAATTTCCCCAGTTCTTGATTTTTTTTTTTTTAAATGTGACCACTAACAAATCTTAAGTTATATATGTGAAGCCGGGCACCGTGGCACACACCTCTAACCTAGCACTTGGGAGGCTGAGGCAGTCAGATCTTTGTGAGTCAGAAACCAGCCTGGGCTACAAAATGAGCTTGAGGCCAGGCTGAGCTGCATAGTGAGACCATGTCTCCAAAAGACCAAAAAAAAAACAACCCTTAACTTGTGAGTGGGGTGGTACCTGTGTTGGATCATGCTACCTAACTGGTGCTAATTCCTATGCCTCAATATTTTCTCTTACCTTTTTCATGTCCTCATAAGCAGAAATGTCTGGTGTTTTCACCTTGAAGGAGCTGCTGACCAGATCATACAGGCTTCTTTTCTTTTTTTTGAACCAGCCATCAACTCGGGCCCTTGCGCTTGCTGAGCCACTGAGCTGCATCCCCAGCTGAGGTGCAGAGCAGAGAGCTGAGGGTTATTTTAGGAGACATTTCCTGAGTGTGTTTATGAATCTTGAGTGTTGAGTTTAACGATGATTTTTCTAGCATTTGTGAAAACAGTCATGATGTTTCTTCTCAGGCCTATTTATATGGTGCATTATATCACTCAGTTACCTAGCACTGAAATACCTTGGATTCCAACAAAATGCACTTGATTGTGGTAAATTATATTCTTTGGTTTTGGGTTCTGTTTGCTGTTGACTTTATTTACATTGTGCTGTTTTTACAGTGACTTTCTGCTTGCTCATAAAAAGAAGTAGGAAGTTTTTTGGTTTATGGTTTGTTTTCTATACTTAGGAACACCTCATGCTGCACTGGGACTCTCTAGGCTTGGAAGTTTGATCGAATATTACTGAATCTGTACAGTTGTGTGGCCTGGTGCTTTGTGAGGTAGTTCCTTGGTAGCATTTGCGCTTTCCTCCTACAAATCAGTTTAATGTTCTAGATACAATGAGATTAGTTTGGCCACTAACAAATCTTAAATTATATATGTGAAACTACCTTTCCATAGCAGATTTGCCTTTGCACCTGCATAGATACCGGTAGGGCACACTATTTTTTTTAAAATTTCTTTTCAGTGGTTATTGGCTTTTGCTTTTCCTTATTTTGTGTACTCATGCTTCTTATTTTGCATGAGTCAGTGATTTTTCTGCTTTAATCAGCTTTATTAATGAGTTTGACTTTTTCCCTGTACCTCACTATATTCTGCTTTTTATCTTTATTTTCTTCATGAACTTCTTTTGCCTTCCTTGTTCTTTTTCTAGCTTTTTGACTGAGAAAGTCTGTTTTTGTTTCTCTACTTTTATTAATAAAAGTACTTTAGCACTTGAAGCTTCCTTCTGATTATTGCTTTTAAGTGTATAGCATAGTCTTAAAGATAATTTTTCCATTAGTTTTTTGTTTTCTTTTAAGAAATTCTGTAGGGCTGGCTAGATAGCTCAGGAGATTAAAGTGCCTGCTTAGGCAGATGCAGAGGACAGGGGTTCAATCCCTGGCCTTCTGTGCCAGCCCCACCACTGGGGTGTGCTGAGATGGGGACAGACTGGGTGTGGTAGCATGTGACTGTAATCCCAACACTTAGGAGTTTGAAAAACAGGATCACTACAGTCTGATCTGTGCAGTGAGATCCTGTGGACCCTATACTAAATACTTTTTTAAAAAAAAGGAATTCTATAATTCCCATATGAGTTTCCCCTTATACCCAAGTATAATAGGCAACTTCTGAGTACCCTCATAGAGCCTTTTGGTTATTAGTTCTGGTTCTGTGCATCGTGGTCACTGTTGTTTACGTCTCAGCTTCATTAAAATTATGGACAATTGTACTTACAGATAATACTTTCTTTGTGACTTGGCATGTTTTCCATTGTAAAAGTACCTAGAGTGATGGACTCCGAGAAGAAACGGTTTAGGCCCTTGTCCCTGGGCCCCATTGCTAATCTGCAGTGCATCATTATACCTTGTGACAGGCAGTGACAGAGAATAAGTGCCCAGAGTCCCACTGTCCCTTTAGGACATGTCCTTGTACCTCCTAAAGGGGCTACCACCTCCCCGAAGCCCCATTAGCTGGGGACCAACTGCATGGCCTCTGGAGCAGTTCGGATCCACACTAGTGCCCTGGGGACTGTGGTGTGCACAGGTGAGGTGAGCCTGCCATGTGTTCATCAGCCTTGCTGCTCAGGTCATCTTCGTCCTCAGGGCTGCCTTGCTGCTTGATACTCGAGCTGTGTGTGTGCATGCATGCGTGCGTGCCTGCGTGCATGCGTGCATGCATGCATGCATGCGTGCACGCTACATGAAGGCGGCTCTGTGTGGCACACACTCCTGATGTGCCACATCAGGAGTGAATTGTGCTTTTCTCAGTAAAGTGTGCATGCAGTCTCTGTTTTGTCTCATGCTTTGGTCTTGAGTTCTGCTACAGATGGCAATTGTTGCCTCTCCTGTTGGCTCCCACCTGCCTGTGGGCAACTTTGTTTCACCCCATTTTTTTTTGGCCTCGCTGGGGTTCTGCCTATAGACAGCATAGCCCAGTGGCTTTTGGAGCCATGCTGAGAGTCTCCCTCTGTAGGGTGTACATATGGAGCAGCGTAACTGCGTAACTGCGTGGCTGCTCTCTGGCCTATCTTGATCTGCAGTTACCTCTGTGTTGTTTGCAGTTTTTTTGCTGTGATATTTTCTTTGCTTTTTTTTTTTTTTTTTTTTAATTTGGCATTGAGGGACATTGTGATTTTTTGCTAGTATATTTGTCTTGTTTTGTTTCCTACCACTTTCACAGAAAGGAAAAGAGATTTATTTTGGCTCGTAATTGTAGAGGCTGTGGTACCCAGCATCTGGCAGCTACATCTGGCCAGGTTAAGTGGCAGGCAGTAGACAGGAAGAAGGGACAGGCTCCCAGGCAGCATGTGACCCAGTCTCCAGGATCCAGTGGGCCAGTGAGAACTTACTCTTGGCAAAGGGCATTTGACCTTTCTTAATTATGTGATACAGAACACCCCTGCCATGACCTACTTCCCCAGGGAATCAAGCCTCAGCCCTAAATGGCCCTGCTCAGACCTGCTTCCCGGCATGCCCTTTTGTAGAGCCTCAGCAGCAGCAGGCCCAACATGCCCTTTCTCCTTCACTTGCCCCACCCTTCTCTCCTGTTTTTCCCTTTCCTTCATTTCTGTGCCCTCAAGTAGCTAGACATGGCAGTTGTTTTGTCAGCTAACTGCTAAGAGTTCACAGTCTCCACAGGTATCACCCACGGAGGGCAAAAGCACCCAAGTTCCTTGTGAGGTTAGCTGGCCCTGAGCACACAGCTCCATGCACTTGCGCTTCCGCTTTCATGCAGGAGACTGCAGCAGAGAGGCTGCAGACAGTGTGGAGCTCAGGCAGCCTAGGAGCATCTCGTGAGGTCTCTTCATCAGCCAGGCAGGAGGTGTGGGTGCCAAGGTGCTGCCCCTGCTGGGCTTTGGTGCCTGAAAGGACACGTGCAGGAGGAAACAGCTTGATGGAGGTGGTGCTTCAGGAGGTCAGGTGGGGGCAGCGCTGGGAGCTGTGGGAGCAGGCGTATCCCATGGAGGAGCTCTAAGGTGCTGTGTATGAGCTGGGTGAGTGCTGGTCCTTGCTATGGGAATCCTGTCTGCAGTGAAGAAGCTCACCTGTAACAAAACCAAGGAGGCCTGTGCCCTCTCTGTGCTGATGGGGTTGGTGCCACACCTGCCCAGCCAGATGTGCACTCTGGGCCTGAGCTCCAGCAAATCAGACTGCTGGGCAGAGCCAGAGAGAAAAATTTACATGCTCAGACCTGGCCAGGACCCTGAGAGGTGGAATCTCTGCTGTCCTGTTCTCAAAAAGGATTCTTTCACTTTGGAGCCCGATGTCACCAGTGCAGCTTTGAACAAAGTGTATTGAGATGAATGCCTAGAAGGACATCTCTTCGTAGGCATCTGGATGCTTCCACAGGACAGCACTGTCCACCCAGCCTCCTATAGAGCCTTAGCTCAGGTCAGGGGCCAGCTCCCAAAGAGCGCCAATAGACCGGCCATGGCCGAAAGACCACTCCATGAGAACTGGCCTGCAGGAAGCCAGGTGCTGCTGATAGGACCTACAGCAGTCGCTGTGCTCAGCAGGCCTGAGCCAGCACACAAGAGTTTGCCCTTCTTGGCCTTTTGCACTTCAGAGAATTGTTCCAAAAGTGGGCGCAATTCAAAGCCAAGTGCTGAGTTCTGTTCAGATCACTGCCACTGCATTTGATGTGCTGCTTTGCCTCTGTTTTCAGATGATGTCTTTCTGCCTAAAGATATTGACCTGGACAGTGTGGAGATGGATGAGACAGAGAGGGAGGTAGAATATTTCAAAAGGTGAGTATGAGTCTTTCCTGGCCAGTGGTTGCCACACAGAGCTGATCTTCCCTTCACACAACTCTCCTGTCCTGAATGAGTACAGCCAGCAGGCTAGCTGGCTGCTCCATCAACTCCACATCCTCACATCCACTCATGTTGCTATCCCACTGTGCCAGGAACCATTGCTGGCAGTGTTTTTAATAGGGCTGGAACAGTAGGGTCATCTGGAGAAGCCTTCTAGGCCGTGCTCCTGGGGGCCATTTGAACACAGAGGTGGCCTGCCTTTGCGAGCAGGGTAACCTTGTAGATGCTGCCTCAACTTTCTTGATAGCAGACTCCTGCTGTGTTCCCTAATGTTTTGTCCACTATGCGAACTGTGGTGACAGAAATTTATTTTTAAGCCACCTCATTTTTTCTTTGGAAGTATTTTACCTTCTTCGCTTTAAGAAGGTAAAGTACTTTGTGGGGGAGATGGCTCAGTGGAATAAGTGCTTCCTTGGCAAGTGCAAGAAGGTAAAGTACTTTGCACAGAAGAAGCCAAGTAAAAATTCATGAGCTCAAACCAGGCATGGTAGTGCACGCCTGTAATCTTAGCACACTGGAGGCTGAGGCAGAAGGATTGGGTGAGTTTGAGACCAGCCTAGGCTACATAGTAGCTCAAGATCAGCCTGAACCATATAATGAAGACCCTGTCTCATAAAACAAGCAAGAAGTCATAAACTGATTTGTGAAACACTAGAAAAGTTTAAATGTTTCCAGAAGTTATATCTTTCTTTCAGTATGATTTATATAATATGTATATTAAGAGGTAAAGAAAAGTATTCTCTAAGGCAAAGCATTTGTTATAAAAACTCTTAACAACTATGAGCCTCAACATGTGAGAAAAGAATAAGCTATCCATCCGAGACTGACAGGAACTGACATATGTCCCAGGAAGAGACATGGAAGCTGTCCTCTTGAGTTTAAGGAGCACCATTATCACTACTCCTGTTTGTGACAGCCTGAAAAGAAAACAATGGGGAATAAGGATTAAGAGGAAGACAGGAAATTGTCCTTACTTTTTCATGTTATGTGTATGTATGTAAAATCTAAAACAACCTACAGGTAAAGTACTTGAGTTATTCTTAAAGCATTTGGGCAAGGGTATTTAGTATATAAATCAGTACCCAGGATTCTACTTCAATGTCATAGACACTTAGGATATTAAAGGACCCTTGGAGAGCCAGCCAGATAGCTCAGCAGATTAAAGTGCCTTCTTAGGCAGATGTGGGGACCAGGGTTCAATCCCCAGTCATGCTGCCCCCAGGGCATGCTGAGCCATTGATTGAGACTGGGTGTGGAGAGACCCAGTAGACCCTGTACTAAATACATAAAATATAAATAAATAAAGGACCCTTGGGACACTTTCCCTCACACCCTTGCCCAAGCATAATCTTCGTTAGATTTTTTTTTTTTTTCTATAAGACAAGGTCTCCGTGGTGGTTCAGGGTGGCCTTGAACTCAGTATGTACCAGGCTGGCCTCCAACCAATGGTGATCTTCCTGCCTCAGCCTCAGAGCACTGGCATTGCTTGCATGTACCACCATACGCGGGGAGGAATATTTTAAAACCCTAAAACAAGCAGGAGAGTTTTGTAAGAACACCCTCGCTTTGGCATTCCCAAAGCAGCAGGTGCCCAGCGTGGGCATGAACACCTGCAATCCCAGCACTCGGGAAAGCTGAGGCAGGATAACCACAAGTTCAAGCCCAGCCTGAGCAGTTTAGCAACTTAGTGAGACCTCTCTCAAAAAAAAGAAAAAAGAAAAAATTATAGTTTCTACTTTTGTGTTTGGAAAATTCTGTATTAAAAGATTTTTTTAACTTGTAAGAATAAAACAGATACCACAGAGCTTAAAATAAGAGAACACTAGAAATAGCTTCACTGCAGTTGATTTTTAAATATAAACAGTTAGGTACAACATGAACACAAGCGAGAAGTAGCAAGGCTAAATGGTCAGAAACAGCCAAAGCCATTGCAGTGGTAGATGAGTTGGCAGTTTTACAAAGGCTGCTTCCTTACTGTCTGAGAATAGACAGTACAG
Organism: Ctenomys sociabilis; assembly: GCA_004027165.1. Classification (NCBI taxonomy): domain Eukaryota; kingdom Metazoa; phylum Chordata; class Mammalia; order Rodentia; family Ctenomyidae; genus Ctenomys; species Ctenomys sociabilis. The sequence goes on from PVKA01019949.1 coordinate 29,510, forward strand.
ATTGCCAAGGAACTTAAAAATGAGAGAGACAAAGCGCAGGGACCAGGGTTCGATTCCCTGCACCACATGGCCCACTGGCCCCACACCTGGGCACACTGAGCCACCACCAAAACCAGGTATGGTGGTGCATGCCTATAATCCCAGTGCTGGGAGACTGAAAACAGAAGGATCACTACAAGTCCCGAACTGTGTAACAAGACCCTGTACCAAATACATTTTAAAAAAAGAAAAAGAGAGAGAATTTATGCAGGGGAATATACTTCCCTTCACTATGTGAGACAAGTACAATTTCAGTAACAAAATAGACCAGAAGGAAAAAAGAAGAAAAAAAAAAAAAAAAATTAGCAAGTTGTCCCTCTCAGAAAGGCTTCTTGTGGCCAGTTCTGCAGTATAATTTCAGAAGCAGTGTACATGAGCAAGCTGGCCTGTGCCCAGGGTGAGTTGTGTTTAATAGCAGAAAACCTCCCTTGTTATTTGATAGGTTAATGCTAGCAGCCACTTGTAATTATGACTTACAAACAGGTTCCAGTCCAGAATGAGGACTTTTCTCAGATTTGTTCGTAATTCCGACAGTCTTACACACCTTTGACACATAAATATATGATGTAAAGCATAGAAAACCAGACACAGACACGAATGTGCTCTAAAGAAACTACTTTTCCAGTTCTGCACAGTGGTGGAACAGTGCTTCTGCTGTTTGTTCACACCTACAAATGTTCCTGGTGGAGGTCCGTCCATAACTGTGAAAGTTTGCATCTTAAAGGTTTGTAGGTCAGGGACATACCACAGTAAGAAATTGCTTAACTGGCAATGGAACTACAATATTGAAGAATAAGCAAAGACCCTAACTTATAATAAAGTGATTTACTAAAAAGAAGCCAGGAGCCGTGGTCTGCTTGGCAGAGTGTGAAGCGGAGTGAGGCCCAGGTGCTGTGCCATTTTCCCCTCAGCACAGCGGACAGAAGCAGTGGAGGGAAGAAGCAAGACTCCCTTTCCCAGCAAGCCAGCCATAGACTGGTACATGAGGGTTGCTGTGTGGGGTTGGCACAGAGCCTACTCCTTTTTCTCTATACCATACATAATTAGAAACTGTAGTTTAGGGGGCAGATAGCTCAGAAGAACAGCATCTACCTGGCAAGCATTAGGTCCTAAGTTCAGGTCACAGTACCAAAAACAAAACAAAGAAACTTAGTTTACATAAAGCCAGCATTTGTACTAGCACCAAATTTCTGCAGGTTAAATCTTAATAAAAGTTGTATAAATGCTATCACAAAAGATTCAGGAACTTTACTGAAAAAAAGTTATTCATTTACATGTATTTGGTACAGGGTCTCACTGTGCAGCTCAGTCTCATAGTGACCCTCCTATTTTCATCCTCCCCAATGCGAGGATTACAGGCATGCACCCCCACACCTGGACTTGGTGGCCAGTTCAGCACAGTGTCTAGTGTGGGGGATCGAACCCTGGCCCCTGCACTTGCCTAAGCTGGCGCTTAGTTCATTGAGCTATGTCGCATGCCCTGAAAAAGAAATTTAATTTTTTGTTTATTTGGTATAGGATTTTGCTGTGCAGCTCAGACTCATAGCAATCCTGTCTCACCCTTCCCAGTTCTGAGATTACAGGTGCTCACCACTCTGTACAGTTTCGGGGCCAGCACAGCATGTTGTTCCAGGGATCAAACCCAGGACCTTGCATTTACAAGGCAGGCACTTATACTGCTGAGCTATCTCCCCAGCCCTAAAACATTTTAAAATACTTGAACAGGCTGTAAATATAGCTCAGTGGCACAGTGCCCACCTGGCAAGCACAAGGTCCCAAATTTGAGTCCTAATACAAAGAAGAGATAAGAGGAAAAGAACTCGAATACACCAAAGCTATCTATAGACCTAAAAAAAAAAAAAACCCAGAAGGGCTTTTGTGGAATTTAGCATTGTGTTTCTGCCCCATAATGGGTAGGATGATTATGAAGCAGGGGGCTGGGCATGGTGGCACCTACCTGTAATCCTAGCACTTGGGAGGCTGAGGCAAGAGGATCATTGTGAGTTTGAGACCAGCCTGGTCTACAAAGTGAGCTCAAGGTCAGATTGAACCACATAGTGAGACCCTGTCTCAAAAACAGCAAAACAAACAATTATGAGGCTGGATGCCCACAGCAAGAAGCTTAAGAGCAGACAGAAGCACGTGCTTGGCAAGGAGTTGTGCAGAGATGCTGCTCCCATTTAATTTGCAATGACCAGAAGCTGGGAGCATCCCTCGCCTGCAACGGGAAGGGCAGGGCACCCCAGCACACCTCACACGGGGACCCTGCTGTCAGTGCAGCACCTGGAACATCTCTCCAGAATGGTTCCGTGAGGAACAGGTGACACTGAATGCACACTGCAAGCTTCCACCTACATGAAATTCCAGAAGTTCAAATCTGTCCACTGCAATAGCAATAGGCAGCAGATCAGTGTTGGCCAGAGCCGGGACAGGTAGGCAGCAGGGGCTTCGTGGAAGTGCTCTGCATCTTGGCTGAGGTGACCAACCAGGGTTGTAGGTCTGTCCATGTCTATGTGCTCTGCACCAGCTGCAGTCTGTTGTGCACAAACCACGCCCCAATGAAGTAGCTTGTGAGGATGAAAATACTGTTCATAGGGCCAGGGAGACAGCTCAGCGGCACAAGCAAGTGCAAGTTCCAAGTTCAGTCCCTGGTACCACAAGAAGGAAAGGGAAGGGGAGGGGAGAGGTAGGGGAAAAGAAAAGAGAAAGAAAACACTGTTCACAGATGAATATGTGCACATTTGCAAAGAAGGAGCAAGAAGTTACCTCTATAAATGGCCATGATGGTTGTGTCTGGGAGAAGGAGCTAATAGCTGAAGAAGACCATGAGCACCATCCTGTAGGGCAGTCAGGCATGCCTGTGGTACACATGGTACTCACTACACATTTTGCAGGAAAAAATAAGGTGAGTTGGCTGATGTCCTCCTGGAACAGTGAAGAACATGGAAGGCCACTTTCTCTAGCCATTGTAGAGATTTAGGAAGTCAGGTTGGGGAGGTGGAGCACACCTGTAATCCCAACACTCTGAAAAATTGAGGCCAGAGGACCACATAGAGTCTGTCCTGGGTAATTTAGTGACCTAGGGAGACCCTGTTTTCAAAAAAAAATTTTTTTTTCAATGGGGTATTCAGATGCGTTGGCCCATGCCTGTAATCCTAGCACTCAGGAGGCTGAGGCAAGAGGATTTCTGTGGGCTCAAGGCTAGCTGAGTTACATAGTTTAAAGCCAGTCTAGAGCACATAGTGAGACCCTATCTCAAAAAACAGAACAGCGAGGGCTGGGGAGATGGCTCAGTGGAATAAGGGCTTCCCTGGCAAGCGCAAGGGCCTAAGTTCAATCTCTGGTTCCGCAAAAAAAAAAAAAACCAACCCAAAAATACAAAGAAGTGGGAATGTAAGGTCAATGAAAAGGTCTTGGGTTCAATCCCTAGCACTGCAGAATACATGTGCTTAATGAATGAATGGATGAATGCAGGTGTAGCTGAATGTAAACACCCTTGGTTTGATATCCAGTACCACTAAAAAAAGACTAGAAAGTTGTGGCTGTTAGACATTGGTAATGTTGTATTGTCAGCATGATCCACAGTCCCCCCCACACACACCCTAGTGCAGGCTACAACCTCTAGAATGGCCTGTGAGGATACTGGGCCTTAGCTTGGTCAGTGGGTTGGCCAATTACTGTGCAAATGCATACTCACGTAGAAGGCAGGCGCAAGGGCCAGAGGTTTCATCCCCAGCCTGCCATGCCAACCCCGCCCCCAGGATGCACTGAGCCAGCAATTGAGACTGGGCATGGGGGTGTGTACCTAAAATCCCAGCTCTTAGGGGGCCGTAAACAGGCTGATCACTTAATGAATCTGATCTAGTAGTGAGACCCTGAACACCCTGTAGACCCTTCCCTAAAAAATAATAAATAAAGAAGGCAGGGCAGTCTCCTGAAGAAATGAAGTCCCATCTCTACTGCATACTCACCAAAGGCAGATCCTCTAGGCTGCAAATTTGGATATTTTGGGTCTTTTGAGTCAGGGTACTACCATACTGGGTCTCAAACTTGAACTAGTCTCAAAGTTGCTGACCCTCCTGCCTCAGCCTCCCAAAGGTTAGGTCTATAGGTATGTACCACTATGCCCTGCATTGAGCAATTTACAGAGACCCTGACTCAAAAAAGACTTTTTTTGTGTGAACTGGGGACTGAACTCAGGACCTTGCGCATGCCAGGCAGGCACTTATGCTGCTGAACTGTCCCTGGCACCTCAAAAATTGTATTGATGATGGGAGTCTGAAGATACAGCTCATGTGTAGAAAGCCCCAGGCTTAAGTACCCAGTACTTAAGGAGAAAAGGGAAAAACATGTGAAGTCCATCGGTGTTCTGCTCTGGTAGTCCACCTGCCAAGAGGCTGCAGCAGGAGCATGCTCGAGTCCAGGAGTTCAAGGTCAGCTAGGCCACACAGCAAGGCCTTGCAATCAATCAGGACTGATGCACTGCGCTGCTTGGCATGAAGGGCAGGTCCTAAAGCATGTCTGTGGCACATGACAAGAGTCTGTTCTAGAAAACGAGAAGAGATGTTACAGGAGAGGATAGGAAAGCCAGTTGGAAACCAGCAGGGTCCCTCTGCAAGAAATGACCAGCAGGCACAGGACAAGCATCTCGGCTGGACCAGGGAATGACCAAATGACCTCAGAGATTCCCAGGCAGCAGCCAGAGCCACTTGTGCACCGCAGTGTACAGCACCCAACTGAACAGACACCCCTGGGGAGGAGGCCATAGAGGCCTCGCACACACAGGACAGTGGCAGGCACCTGGGCAGACTGCGCATAGGCCATGTGCAGAGGTTAGGACAGGCACACAGGTGATGGCAGGGTGGTCCCAGGAGTTTGCACCTTGGGACCCATGTCTGCTTTGAACTGGGCTATGTTTATTTTGGAGGTTTTTGAGACAGGGTCTTGCTGTATATAACACAGGTGGCCTCAAACTCACCGTCCTCTCACCTCAGCCTCATAGGTTGGCTCTGCACAGAGCTGTGGCTGCAGCTTCTGAGCAGTGTGTCTGCCCTGTGACACAGGAAGGCAGTGGGGAGCTGACCGCACATGCAGATGCGGCAGTCCGAAGGTGCCGGCCAGGTCTGTGACCTGCACAGGCTGAGACAAGCTTTGAGGAAGTGCGTGAGGTTGCAGCCGACTTGGTGTAGCCAGCTGGAGCCGGCAAGGGGAATGGGACTCTGGGACATGATGCCCCTGCCCCTGGGCAGAGGCTGCTGGGTAGACAGCAGGGTCAGCACAAGTGTTGAGGCTGGGTGGCAGAATCACAGTTAAGCCAGCATGGGTTCATGTATTAAATGAGTGAAAGCAGCCACTGTTTCCAGGTTTCATTCTGATTTTTGCCCCCCAGTTAGAGCTGGAATGATGAGAACTTCAGGAAGAATTCAAGTACTTTCAAATGAAAGCATGATTTCCTTTAATACAAAAATTGGACATCTTTGCCTTGGAAACAGGATAAAGTGCATCTTAATTTTCAGAGTTGTACAGCAGGCCATGTTGGTGAACCAGAGCCTATGCCCCACAGGAGAGGAGTGCAGGAGCTGCAACTCAGTCTTGCTTCACTGCCACACCCTGCTGTCGGTTTGCGCACAAGTTAACACAGGCTGGACCCTCAGCTCTCCACCTGCTGTGGGCTCCAGCTACAGGCTGGCCCCAGTGCATCCTGAGAGAATTTAATGTTGAACATTCAAGGAATGAAGTGTTCTGGGTATCCTGACACACAGCTGTGATCCCAGCTGTTCTTCAGGCTGAGACAGGAGGGTCACAAGTTCCACTTACTGAGACCCTGCCCCAAAGTTTAAAACCAAAATCATAATGGGCTAGGGTTGTATCACAGCAGTAGAGCACTTGCCTGTTATGTACAGGCTCTGGGTTCAATATCCAGCTCTGAGAAGAAAATAATAATTGTGACATGATAGCTGTGCACATTAGGGGCTTCACTGTCTAGAGTTGAGCTTGCTGTGGCCACTAGTGCAGTGTGCAGCCATGGCAGATCACAGGGGGCTGCGCACCTGTTGGCCCAGTGGTCCCTGTGGCAGGTGAGGCCCAGGTTGCCTGCCCAGCCTCCTACCTGAGACACAGATTGCACCTCTTCTGAGCACATCTGTTCCTGTGGCCAGCTGGGGGTCATTCCCTAGCTGCAGAACAGCTGCCCCAGTGAGCTGTTTTAGGGATCTAGGATCCTGCCGCTTCTGTGGTGCCCCCAGCCTGAGAGGCCACCCACTCTCATCCCCCTTCCTGCTTCCAGCAGGCTGTGGCCAAGGTGGTGGCCTTCACTGCCTGCTCAGGGCACTGAGCCTGCAGAGGTGCCTCTGCAGGCACTGGGAGCAGGGAAGCTGTGACTTCCAAGCCTTTCCTCCTGGTCTTGGCCACAGCCACATCTGAAGGGGAGGATCTTGGTAGGGTGGAGCCTGTATCCCTCCTGCGATGAGCATGCAGCTCCTCACAGCCAACCTGAAGACAGCAAGGTGGGAAACGATGGCAGAAGTCACAGACTGCCCAGGACCTCCTGCACAGGACCTGTCCCCTCAGCCAGGTGTCCCTTGCTGAGCCTCCAGGGAGTGTCTTAACAAGAACAGAGGATGTCAGCTGGTCTGATCCCTGCCCAGCTGTGCCCATCTGCTCTGGTGACTGTCCAGCATTTTGTCTTTGCAGGTTCTGCTTGGACTCTGCTCGACAGACCCGGCAAAGACTGTCCATCAACTGGTCCAACTTCAGTTTGAAGAAAGCCACCTTTGCTGCCCACTGAGTGGGGACCAGTGGAAGAGGGACACACAGGAGGTGGCTGTCACCTGAGAGCCAAGCCCTTGCAGGCCTCGAGCTGTGGAGCCTGTGCAGGGCTGAGCAGGGTGGACACTGCAGCCTGAGCCCTGCCCAGCCCTAGATGCCGGCCCAAGTTGTTAGCTCGTGTGCGTGTAGTCTGTGAGTGAGACTCCTTTGATTGTAGCTCTGTGCTGTCAGATTGGAACAGTAGTTCTCACCTCTTCCACCACCGTGGCCTCAGAGGTCTGGGGTACGGCCAGAGACGAATATGTTCCACCCACAGGCCCATTGCCTCTTCATCTTGCCCAGTCCTGTCATCTGTCCTGCCGGGTGTGGCTGTCCCTCGGCTCCCACATGCCCTGTGTGCCACCTGAGGCGGCCAAGCGGGCAGGCCGCCTCCGTTCTCCATGATCTACTGTTTCCGAGTGTACACGTTGCGCTGTTTGTGTTTGCCCCCAACTCGTAGCCAGCCTGTGTAAGACCCCTTGAGAATGAGAACGTTGATGACACCCACCCAGCACTCACACCATCAAGTCCGTTTAGAGCGTATGACCGTATTAACACGGAGGCCTGCCTGGCTACTTTTTTAACATATTGTTAAGTAATATTAAAATCATGTCTTTCTTTTTGAAAGATGGAATACATTAGTACAGCAGGAGACCCCGTCTAGTTGCTTTCTGCTGGGAACGCTGGTGTTGCGGGGGGATGTATCCTCTTGGGAGTTCAGGGCCCATGGCCCTGGAAAGGCTTCCCAGTAGCCCCAGCCACCTACTTCAGACACCTGGTGGCCTCAGCACCCTCAGTGGGCTGGATGGGCTGGAGACACAGGGACAAGGGACCAAGTGACAGGTTTTGCCTGAGACCAGTTGCCTTCGGCCCAGAGCAGGGCCCAATGGGGATCCTATGGCCTTGCAGTGGGCGTCCTTGGGGTTTGGGCTGGGAAGCAATGCCGTTCTACATGAACACAGGAGCCCTGGAGGGCTGGTATGCAGGCATGGAACTGGCCGGGGAGCTCCCCGGCTCCCTGTTTCCTGTGCCACAGCATCATGCTTCAGACTGAGCAGCTGCCTGGATGAGGCTACAGCTTCAGCACTGAGATCTAACAAGTCCTGGCACTTGGAGACCCCCAGGGAGCAGCAGGGCTGCAAGATGAGGATGTGAGGCCCAGAAATCTGCCTTGTTTGCTTTTTGTTTCTATAGGCGGGAGAAGGTGAACAGTCTCTAAGGCCCTTCAGCCAAGGGAGATGTGGGCTGGGCTCCCCCTCAGCAGGAGCAGTGCAGGTCCCCAAGAATCTCCCTGGAATGGTCCCAAAGCTGAGACTGAGGTCAGAGCTCCACATCTGTCCAGTAGAGACACACACCACTGGCAAAGAGGAATCTGGTCCTTCAGTGATGGCAGCAAGGACTGCTGGGCCAGGAGTGTGGATGGAGAGCCCCATGGGTGTCCCAGCACTGAGCATTCACCAGTGTGCACACAGCAGCCACCTGGGTCTTCCACACCTGTGCCACCCACACCCTGTTCTTGGGCTGCTTCCTTTGGCCCTAGGACTCCCTGGTTTTAGGGAGCCTTCCACCTGTCCCTGGAGATGTTCATCTTCCAGAGCACAGCCACATTCCGCTGGCTCTTACCTCAGTGAGGCACAAAGAGGAAGCGTGAGCTGGTGGCCTCAGGAACCCCTGTGGGCTGGATGGGCTGACACACAACTTGGCTCATACCTGTAACCTAGCCCTTGGAGGCTAAGGCAGGACTGCAGGTTCAAGCCCAGTTGAGGAGAGAGAAGAGGACTCCTGAGGACAGCGGACCCTGGCTAGAGGTGGTGGCATCCCCATGCCACTGTCCTGTAAGAGCCTTGGCCTGGGGCTGCTGTTGCTGACAGGGCAGCTGCAGGGAGTCTTAGCTAAAGGTTCCCCTCCACACTGCACCGCCAGCCATTGAAGTCCTCTACCAGACAAGTAACTTCCGGTGGAAAATTTTTTACTGAACTTCATGAATAGCTATATTCATGCCATAAAAAGGCCCAATAGTTTGAGTATAGTAATCCCTGCTACTATGGAGGCTGAGGCAAGACGGATTTCTTGAGCTTAGGGGTTTGAGACCAGCCTGAACAACATAGCAAGCCACCATCTCAGAAACCAAATAAGGTGAATTTTTTGGTACAAGAAGATTAATGCTTTGCTATATGTAGATTTTTATATATAGATACAGAAATAGACATTGAGACAGGTCCTCATTAATGTGCCAAGTTCCCAGGCTAGGCCAGAACTCGCCATCCTCCTGCCTCAGCCTCCTAACATGCTGGGATTTGAGATGTACACCGACACACTCACCTTGGCAAGGTATTTTTCAAGAGAAAAGGCAAGTGTACACATTTGAACCCTGTCAATTCTAGGCACACAGCTCTCATGGCACCAAATGCCAGAAGCTGTGCTGTGTGGTGTTTGCGTGGTACCCTACACCAGCCGCAGGCAGTGGATGGGAGGGGCGTGGGCCTGGCACTGAGCCTTCGCCCTGCTCCCGGCCTACAGGAAGCTTCCAGATGCTGTGACTAGGGCCCCTCGGCCTCAGGCCCTCTCTCCTGCCTGAGCCACAGATAGCATATGCCAGACAGTGGCTCAGCAGACAGCAAGGTAGCCAGAGTGAGGGAGAGACTGACCGCAAAGGGTGTCACTCGAGGTGGGAGCTGATCTGCTGGCCTGCGCATGACCAGCCCAAGGGCCAGGTGAGCCCACATCACTTAACTGCTGCATGAAGTCCTGTGTGCTCCAGAGAAACATGAGCCCTCCTGCTTCAGAAGCTACTCAAAGCTGAGAGGTGTAAACTGTGACCCAGAGAAATAGACCTGGACGACAGGTGAGGCCAGGCTGCCAGAAGAGCCCTGGAGATGGCTGCTGTGATCTGAAAACCTGTGGGGTGCCTGCAGACAGGAGACACAGACCCAGAGAGGTAGGATCTGAGGCGAAAAGGATGCTGGATACAATAAATGGCAGATCTGAGGTTTCATGAGATACCAGTTTGATGGCATGTATATTAGTATTTTAAAATTGATGGCTGAGAGAAAAAGTTAAAAAGTCTAGTGCTTGTGAAACTGGAGTCCTATACAAAGGTGAGGACAGCAGCTTCAAGAAATGATAGGCAAAATTATTTGGGGTTCATTTACTTTGTCTTATTTCTGTGGTAGGGATAAAACCCAGGGATGCACACTCGCTAGAAGCCTGCTCATGCCCCCACCTCTGCTCTAGAGTCCAGGCCATGGAACAGAGAGTCCACAGCAGGGGACAGCCCCATAGCTCTCCAGAAGACTGGGAGTCGTCCAAGTGCCCTGGCTTTGGGGCCCTTGGGCACTGTAAACTCAGATCCCTTCTAGGGTTGGTTATCACTGAATAGGGCAAAGGGCTTAGACACCTAGATGTGACAGAAAAAGAGAGGATGAGGGCTTTGCCAAGGTCACTGCAGTTGGCTGGCTGGGGTCCCACCCAAAGCTGCCCTTCCCTGAGGGAGAGTCAGTGGCTGGATGCTGGGGGAGAGGAGGGATTAAAGGGGCCTCAGAGAGGTAAGGCAGTGCCTAAATAGACAAGTGGAAAACAGGATAACAGCGATGGTACAACTGGATTGTCAACTTGATTGGTTCAGGAGCAACACAGGTGGTGGTAATACACTTCTTCATGTGCCTGTGGGGGTGGGAGGGAGGACCTGGCCTCCTGCTCCTTCTGGCTCTCCCTTTGCCATCCACCCTAGCTGCCATAAACTAAACACCTTGGCTACTCTGTCCCCTTCCTCTATGACATTCCTGCCTTGGAACCAACAACCATGTACTGGACCTGTGAAACCATGAGCCAAGGTCCACCTGTGCTCTAATCCTTGAACTTCAGAATCTGCAGCTCAGGAATAAAAAGCTAATACGGGGCTGGAGTTAGGGCCACAGGTTATTGCAGTTTTCTCTCAGGGTGCAATCCAGGCCCCCAGCAGACCCCTGACCCTGCAGGCAGCAGCCCACATCTCCGTTCTGTTCTGAACACTCACAGTGCAATCCTGACCTCACCCTGCTTCACAGTTGTGCAGATGGACCCATCTCATCATAGGTGGAGCACCCTTAGCACTGTGTCTCTCCTTGCTGAGAACCTTGCCCTCCCAGGTGAAGAAAGCATTTTATAGTTGCTCTTTGCTGTGCCCCACCTACCAGCCTCCAAGCCAGTGCTCTGGCTGGGATGGAGGGATAGTGATGGGAGCACACATGCTGTGGTGTCCTGACAGTGCCCAGGGAGTGGGCTGGCAGTGCATGGCCAGCAGAGGGAAGACTGACACATGTGGGGTGGAGTAGACAGGAATTCTAGACCACAGTTGGCCACAGATAACTGGCACTGCAGACAGCAAAACGAGCAGGAGAGCCTGCGGTAGTGTCTGCACCTTCAAGCATCCAACAAAAGTGCAAAGTGCAGAAAAGACAGGAAAGTATGTTCTAAATACCTGTAGACAGTGTTTAAAAAAAAAAAAAGTAGATGTCAGATATACCAGAAAAATGCTTTCCAATAGTCAGGTGCAGTGGCTTATGATTGTAATCCAGCTACTCAAGAGGCTGAGGCAGGAGAGTCATGAGTTCAAGGCTAGTCTGCGAAATTTAGCAAGACTATGTCTGGAAGCCGGGTGTGGTGGCGCATGCCTGTAATCCCAGCACTTGGGAGGCTGAGGCAGGAGGATTGTTGTGAGTTCGAGACCAGCCTGAGCTACAAAGTGAGCTTAAGGCCAGCCTGAACTGCATAGTGAGACCCTGTCTCAAAAAAAAAAAAAAAAAAAAAAAAAAAAAAAAAAAAAAAAAAAAAAAAAAAAAAAAAAAAAAAAAAAAAA
>PVKA01019950.1:8355-41274 GCA_004027165.1 Ctenomys sociabilis
CTACTTTTGCATAATTCTATGAGAAGAAAGATTAGCACTAATAGTGTTTGGACAGGATATCCTGTCTGCTTCTTGTGCTATTGGTAACCACTGGGAAGATAACAATGTAAAAAGTAGTAATTATTGAAAGTGTACTATAATTGACCTTTACAAAAAAGATAAGTATACAGCTACATTCTCTTAATTCATTGATTAGAGGCATCTGCTTTAATAGTGCTTGTTAATAGAATATCATGTATGCACCAGTACAAAAACGCTATGCAATGTATTAATTGTTGAATTTGTCCTACTAATTTGATTTGGAACTGTCTCATTGCTATTTGTTCTTCAATAAAATAAAATAAAGAAAACAATAGATGAGAATAGAAAAATGATAGAAACTTTCAATGAACACTATTCGAAAAATTGCAGAATATGGGAGAGAATCCAACTAATATCCATCAAATTAAGAAAGTAACTGAAAGATGTAAAACTGCTTCAAAGAAACTGAAGATTGACTTTCAGATTTCAAAGACAATGGTGACATTAATAAAAGTAAAATAAAAGATCTCTTAAAACTAACAAGGAATCAAGAAATAATTCAGCAGTGACAAGATGATGCACAGAAAAATATCAGAATAATAGGTGTCAATGAAGCAGTTGGAGACAGAACAAATGACATAAAAAGACTCTTTGAAGAAGTACTAGCAGAAAATTTCCCAAATATCAGAAAGAAAACTGATATACAAATAAGGAAGGCATATAAAATTCCACACATCTATAATCACAATAAATCCATACCTGGACACATAGTAATCAATATCTCAGAAATTTAGCAAAAGAATATAAGAGTAAAAGCTGATAGAAGAAACAGATCAGCTATAATGGAAAACTCATCAGAATCATGGCAGAGGGCTGGCAAGATAGCCCAGTGGTCTACAGAGCCTGCTTAGGGAAGCTTAAGCAGGTACAGAGGACTGTGGTTCAATCTTCACCACATGCTGCACCAGCCCTGCCCCCAGGGTGGGCTGAGCTGACCAAAAAAAGAAAGAATCACAGCATATTTCTCAACAGAAACTATCAAGTGAAGAAGAGCTTCTAGTAAAGTATTTTAGGTCCAGAAAGAACATAACTCCCAACCCAGATTGATGTATTCTGCAAAACTATCTATCAAATGCAGTGGCAAAATAGCAGCCTTCCATGACAAACAAAAATTGAAGAAATTCATGCCCACCAAATCAACCTTACAAAAAGTACTGACAGATATTCTACAGGGAGACAGAAGTGACCAGAGTATTGAGAAGAACAGAAAGAAACCACCAACCAGAGCAAATAATTGAAAAGACAGAAAAAGTATGGACCCTACAGCAGGAAAATAACATGACAAAGATAAGCCAATATGTATCAGTTATAACCATCAATGCAAATGGCCTCAAATCACCAATCAAAAGAAACAGACTTGCCGGGCGTGGTGGCGCATGCCTGTAATCCCAGCACTAGGGAGGCTGAGGCAGGAGGATTGTTGTGAGTTCGAGACCAGCCTGAGCTACAAAGTGAGCTTAAGGCCAGCCTGAACTGCACAGTGAGACCCTGTCTCAAAAAGGACAAAAAAAAAAAAAAAAAAGAAGAAGAAAGGAACAGACTAGTAGAGTGGTTTAAGAAACAAAATCCTATATGCTGCACACAACAAACATATTTAATTCAAAATGAAATTAACAAACTAAAAGTCAAAGGATGAAAAACAACTCCCAATGCCACAGAAAATCAGAAAAAGCAGGGGTAGCTATCCTGGTTGCTGACAACATGAATTTCAAACCAAAAATCATTCAAAGGGATAGAGAAGGTTACTACATACTTGTTAAGGGAAAATTGAAAGATAAAGAGATAAAAAATATAAATATATATGCACCCAATGTAGGAGCATCCTCCTACATAAGACAATTTTTTTTTTTTTGTCTTTTTGAGACAGAGTCTCACTATGCAGTTCAAGTTGACCTTAAGCTCACTTCGTAGCTCAGGCTGGTCTCAAACTCACAACGATCCTCCTGCCTCAGCCTCCCAACTGCTGGGATTATAGGCATGCGCCACCATGCCCGATTTATAAGACAAATCTTAATGGACACAAAATGTCAAATGAGCCATATAACATTGTAATGAAATTTAACACATCACTGTCACAAAGAGATAGGTCAGTTAGGCAAAGTTCCAGCAAAGAAATAAGAGAACTAAATCAAACTTGTGAAGAAATTGAACTGACTTGGTAGACCTTTGTAGAGTATTTCACTTAACAACAACAGAATACACATTATTCTCAGCTGAACATGGGACATTCTCCAAAATAGACCATATGCTAGCACATAGAGAACTCTTACAAACATGCAAAGGAAGTGAAATTATCCCATGCATACTGTCTGATCATAGTGCAATAAAGCTGGAAGTAGTTGACGAAAGAACTACAAAAACACCATGATCAGATGAAAATTAAATAACCACTTCCTTACAACCAGTGTGTCACAGATGAAATTAAAGAAGAAATTAACAAACATTCACAGTCAAATGAAAATGCAGATACAACCTACTAAAACATGTGGGATGTAATGAAAGCTGTCTTAAGTAAGGAAACTTTATAGCAATACACTCACATATGAGGAAAACAGAACAAGCCTAGTCTTATACTTCCCCTCAAGCTCCCATAAAAAGAACAAGTTAAGCCCAAAGCCTAAAGAAGGCAAGAAACTATAATGATGAATCCATTGGAGATGAATAAAAGAATACAAAGAATAAATGAATCAATGAGTTGGTTCTTTGAAAGAATAAATAAAATTGATAAATCTCTAGCCAACCCAGTTGAGAAAAGGAAAGAAAAATCCTTCTTGATTCTTTCTGTACAGGAAAAGGTACTACATTAGAAATGGTCACTAGAATTTTCATAAGGCTAGTATTGTCAGCAACCACTGAAGATGTCTGCAAACTTTTCCATTCTTTGTCTACAATAACCCTAATTAGTCCAAACTACCTCCTTACCTTGGGGAGGACTGGCAATTAGACTTTACCCACATGTGAGCATGTGGGGTACTTTAACAGATATTGGTCCTAATTGACTCATTTATTTGTATTTTAGAGAAGGGTCTACAAGCTTTTTAGGGTCTCATGACTAGATCACACTCACAGTGATCTGACTGTTTACAGCCTACTAAGACATGGGATTATAGGCACGCACCACCATGCCCAGTATCAGTTGCCATCTCATTGCATCCCAGGGAAAGGTAAGGTATGGCAGGCCCTGGGATTGAACCCCTGGACCCTGTGCCTCCTTGCAGGCACTTTAATCCACTGAGGTATTTGGTCCACCTAAAAGCTGAACATTTTTTTGGTGGGCTGCCTTAAGGGCAGGTCTGGTAAGGCAGGTGGAGGTGGGTGTTAAACTGTGGTCCCCTGCACCTGATTAGGTTTTCCAGAGTGGCCCTTAAACAACTCAGTTAGCCTGCAAGGCCCCTAAAGTTGAGAAGGTTTTTTTTGTTTTGTTTTGTTTTTTTTTTTTTTTTCTTGGCTGTCTCAGGCTGCCTTAAGGGCAGGTCTGGTAAGGCTTGTGGAGCTGGGGATTAAACTGTGGTAACCTGAGCCTGACTGCCTTTGCAAAAGCAGGTGCTTTAACAACTGAGCTAACAGGTAGGCCCTAATTGACACCTTTACAAGCTGGATTTAAGTTTTCTCTACCCTTTCAGAAAAGGCTACAGAGTTAGTCATGGTGCTCCAAAAGGAAACTTTCCCCATTTTCGCCTAACTTTGTCCCTCAAGAATGACAATAGGATGTTGCAGTACAGGTTCTCCTATGTCCTGAGTCTTCGCTGACCTTGAAAGGCTAGGGCCAAAATGTTGGCTGGCCTTGTGACTCTTCTATTTCTCCAACTCTGATCTGTGAACTTAGGTTGTTAACCATCCAGAAGAAAAGCTGATTAGTATCCTGCAGCATATGCCATTCAATTTGCCTTATCTGACTCAATTGTGTTTAGTTGTTGTACAATTCCATTTGTAATTCTTTTCGTTTCTTATACTACAGAGACAATACGATATTTACACAGGTGTGTCTGGTTTATTTCACTTATGAGTATATGTTCAAGTGGCATCCACTTCAATATAAATGCTTCAAGTTTATCATTCTTAATAGCTGAGTAATACTCCATTATATAGAAATACCACAACTTTTTCAACCATTGCTCATGTGATGGACATCTTGGTTGTTTCCAAGATTTTGCTATCACACATTGCGCTGCTATAAACATAGGTACACATATATCACTATGATACAATGTTTTCTGTTCCTCTGGGAAAATTCCCAGTAGGGAGGTAGCTGGCTTGAATGGGATTTCCAGTTCTACTCTTTTGAGAAGTCTCCACACTGACCTCCACAATGGTAGCACCAGTCTACATTCCCACCAGCAGTGGAGAAGTGTTCTCTTTTCCCCACAACCTCTCCAACATTTGTTGTTGATTGATTTCCTTCTGATAGCCATTCTTTCTGGAGTGAGATGGTATCTCAGGGTTGTTTTTATTTGCATTTCACAAATGACTAGCAATGTGGAGCCTTTTTTCATATATTTATTCGCTTCTTTAATTTTGTCCTGTGAGAAGTATGTATTCATCTCAGATGCCCATTTCTGAATTGGGTCTTTAAATTTGAGGGCCCTCTTATATCTTATTTCTTTATATATTCTAGACAGCAGACCTCTGTCTGATTGCTTATTAGTTAGGATTTTTTTCAAAATTTCTGGGTTGTCTTTACACTCTGTTGACAATTTCTTTTGACCTTCAGAAGCTCCTTAAGAAGAGTTGATCCCAGTTGTTGATTCTTTCAAGTGCTTCCCGTGTGAATATGTTTGTTCATGAACTAAATTTTCTGAACAAGGAGATCATGGAGCCACAGAGGAAAGAGATTGAGGTTCTATAGTGTGCCTGGGGGGGTCACATGGAGAGAAAACTTTCTCTCAGGCTCTCACAGAGAGCAAACTGGTCAAGCATTGGCCGTGACTCATCCACATGGATGACACAGACAAAGGATCTACAGAATAAGGTACAGGACTACAAGATAAACCCTGAGGGGAATTCACTGCCCTCATCAGAAACAAAAATTACATGTGTTGGCATATAGGTCTTGCTCTATCTAGGTCTCAACCATCCAGAAGAAAAGTATAAAAATGAGGTATAAAAATGAGGGGACACAATAATAAATTGAGCTGTAAATGGCTATGGTCGACAACTTCTTCAGATAACTCACTATTGTTGTGGAATTCTGGACTGTGTTGGATTGTGTCATCGAGTTCAGGCACCTAAATTAGTTGAATGACAATGGAGTGCCCAGCTTTGACAGGTGTATACAAAGGAAGGGTTATAGAAAGGAAGAATCATGATGTGTGTGTATGGACCATACAGTTGGGATAGATAACGCTGTGCTTCTACATAATTCTATGAGAGGCAAGAGGTGCATTAATGGTGGTTGGACAGGATATTATGTCAGCTTTTAGTACTATGGACAACCACTAGGAAAATAACAAAATAGAAAGTATTAATTATTGAATCTTTGATGTAATTCAGGTATAAAAATAAGATACGTAAACAGCTACACTCTCTTAATTTACTGATAAGAGAAATCTTTTATAATAATGTCTGTAAGTAAAATATCATGTGTGCACCTTATATGACACCAGAACATTATGAAAACAGTTTGCAATGTATTAATTTGTCAAATCCATCTTGTGAAGGTATCTTAGAAAAAAAGAATGACAATAGGCCTTATTTTATCTCTCAAATAACTCAGGAAGTGGCAAAAGCTTTAGAAAGAAACCACCATCTCCATTCTCCATACAGACTTCAGTCTTCTGAAAAGATTGAGAGAATCAACCAGAATCTCAGTATGAGTTCTGACAAAATTTTGCCAAGAGACATCTGAGTTCTTGCTCTTATTATTTTTAATGCCTTTCATGTAGGCTCACAACACCCACAAAATCTGACTAAATATGAGTCAATTTGAAATGTTATATGGATGGCCATAGCTATCTTCTGATATGACAGTAAATCCAGAGACCAAGAAGCTTTTATACCATCTTATCAAGTATCACAGCCCCTCCAAATGTAGAGTCCTGTAGCTTCCTGACCCAGTGGGATCACCTCATATCCACCTGGAGATTGAATGCTCATAAAAGCTTGGAACAAGGGGACTCCAACCATCCAATTAAAACCAAAAAATTGGAAGACCTCCTTTCCTGTGATCCTTGGCATACCCACTGCAGTAAAGGTGGCAGAGATATACAAGTAGATTTAACTTCGTAGGATCATGTCAGCCCCGTTTGAATTGTTGAATGAAATAGATTACATAAAAGGGAAAAGCTATTTCTGTGAGCCTTGGGAAGAACTTGGATTTCTCTTAAAAAATAAGACTGCAATGATATTTTAACTACAGATAAGTAAGTAAGATATCACTAAGCCCATGCCTCACAGCCTCTCAATATTTTACCTGATTTTCCTCTTTACCACGTGTTCTCTTCCACAGGAAGTGTATAAATCTGGCCTGATCCTCATATTTGGTTATCTGCAACTTAATAGTAAAATTGCAATTCAGCAGTTATTAGGGGCCAGGGAGATAGCTGTGTAGAATAAGCACTTGCCTGGCAAGCAGTTACTACTTTTTATCATTGTCTTCCAACAGTTGTTTTTTCTTTAATCCAGCCAAGGACCTACATCCCAAGGTAGTTGGAGAGCACACCCCAGTAGGCAGAGTCTACAACCCCTTCCTGGTGGAAGTAGCTATATGAAGACAAAGACTTCTACTCTCTCAGCACCCCATATAGAATCATGGAAATATGTTTCTCTTGAGGAAAAATGAGACAGAAAGATAGCATGTGGCTAAATTGGTTAGAAAAGAATGTGTGAGAAAATCTTAAGACATATGGAGAACAACTTATAAATCCCTGCATATGGACTGCTCACAGAGTTTAGTATATTTTCAAGAGGATGACCTGCTTGACATCAGCATGAGAAATATAAAAATGAGACATTTGAGATTAACACTTGCTATCATGTCTTTTCACAGTAGTGAGCCATTGAATAAAGATCATATTTTTATTTTTATATTTTCCTTAACACTTACTTCACTAAAGTTCCCTCTGCAGAGCCTCTTTTTTTTCCTTCATGCTTCTGAGAGTGAGGGGTTACCTTTAATCAATGTGAAAATTTCCTGACAGTTATGCTTATTTCATTCAATTCTTTGGGTATAAAGAAGCTAGAAATCACCTCCAGGAGACTCCAGTATCCACAAATCTCATACCATAATCAGACTCTGCTATTTTCCACTTTCTGAATTGTAAATGTGAGAAGCCAATGCAAAATATTTCGTAATACTGTTCAAATCATAGTATATGTGAGTACAAAATTAGTCTTCAAATTCTGACTTGGCAGAAAGATGTGTTTTCATCTCAGTAAGAGAAAGCCTGCTTTCTACTTCAATTCTGGGTGCCAGGGCCTCTGTTCTGGTGTCCTTCACCCAGCCAGGGTCTTCCTGTGATGAAAACACATCTGTCAATCATCTTTTGCCACAGAAACAATATATATGATTGCATTTATATGTAAAACAAGCCGCTTTCAGAGAACAGACCCATCTACATCTTCCTCACAGGAAAGGTAAAATTTCAATACAGTTACAAATGGAAGCCTCTATAGTACTCTTGCTAATGGATGACATACTGGGAAACCTGACATCAGAGGCTGTCACTGATGCTGCAAAGGTTGAGAAAGATGGAATTTTTCAACTGGAGGTAGTGCAGTTAGAAACAAAGGATCTGAGTGAGTCACTCCCTTCCCTCCATTCAACTGTAAAAACCCCACCCTAATGGTTCTCCATTCTCTATGCTTCTATTACCAAAAAGATATAGTACAGTTAGTAATGGAGAAGTTGAATGAGCCACTCCCTTCCCTACATTCAACTGTAAACACAAGCCTAATGTTTATCCATGCTTCCACTGTCCTAAAAGAGGTGCAAAATGAAATGACAAGAGCTTAGGAGGAGACGTGACCTGGACACTAACACCATTAAAAATAAAAATAAGTGAAAAAAAAAAAAAGATGCAGTGGGAGGCACCTAGAATCAGAGGTATCTGATCCTGTAAATGCTGGAAGTTCCAGTTGGCAGGTCCCTTTTTAAATCAGATTTAATTAGTTCATTTTCAATATACATAATGCTCACATTTATCACAGAGAATTTGCACCTATATATGATATAAATTATTTTTTCCCATGCCCCTTCCCTACCCTCAACCTCTCCTTCCCTCCCATATACAAAAGCCTTGTTTCTGTGTTTTCCTTCATTTTTTACTTTTTTATATTTCCCTTCTTTCCTTTCCCCATTCCCCCTCTTCTCCTCTCCTTTTGAACACTTTCTTCCTGTTTCACATAACGTTCTTTTTTTCCCCTTTTCTATTTTTGCCTAATCCAACTGCTACCATCCCATGATCTTTAATAAACTCAGCTACATACTCATACTATGGGATATATACTTAGCGATTCTTTCATTACACACAAGAACTTGTACTATTTTTGGCCCACTCAACTTTAATAGAGGGAAGGTTCAGTTCTCACCCTATTTTATCCTTCCTGTGGAGAAATGGACCACAGGTAACAGAATAAAAATGAAAGTCCAAGCTTAAGATTATCTATATAAGATATAAAATCACAAGCCTCTGTCAAGCTCAGATCCTCTGGTCCAACTTTTCTTTTGTCACTTCTCCAAAATTTATTGGAGCATCTCACATTGTGAATGAAGAACAATTGAGAACTAGTGACAACCTATCATATGTTGGGTGTTTCAGTCTTCAACAGAAACAGGAACAATATTTTAAGAAGCATGCATTATTGGCTTTAAATATGAGGCAGCTAGGAGCGATAATTTATTCTTATAACCAGGACTGGGAGTAGAGCTCAATTTTAGACCACTTGCCTGATATGCATGATGCCCTCAGTTTGATCCCCAGGACAACAAAGAAAGAAAACAAACAAATCCTTCGCAGATGTAAAATTTGCCTAAAAACTATCTTCTATAAAAATAATTTTTGATCTGTAAACTTATTACCAGGGAGGTAGATGTCTTGAGATGTAAAACCCTATCCCTTGAGTTAAGGGACATTTTTCTTCTCCAAATAAATTTGATCTTTAATTTTTTCAAATTTGTTACTACATGATACATTTAACAGGTATAAAATAGGCTTTTGTGTACAAGGAAAGATGAATTGCAAGTGCACACTCAACAGTAAGTGGAAAGCAAAAACATTTATTGAAAATGATAGGAAGTTGCGTGCAGGGCAAGTCTGTGGCAACATAAATAGGTCACAGAGAAGTGGTGCCAGAATGGCAGGAAAGCAAAAGCACAGCACACAGAATAAAACACAAGGCACACAGGATCAACACCCATATAATTCAGGCTTTCAGAATGTAAAGGATATGCAACTCAGCCCAGGTGCTTCCCTTAAACCTTTGGTATGATTAACAGGAATGTTTAACAAGGTACTAGGTCATCTCAGAGGCTCTCAACATACATGCCTATCTCATAGTTTACGCTGATCTCAATCACAAGCATGAGAAATAGTGCTTATTCATGAACCTTTAATAAGGTTGGAGTAGAGTGAAGGTGACAGAGCCCTCATGAGTCCTTCTCTGACACCCCCAGCTTGGCAGAAACCTTACTGAGCTGTGACCCACGCACCCAGCACCACCACCACTGCAGAAGGTAAGCTGACTCTGGGCAGCTTTGGTCCCTGGTTAGCCCTGCACCAAACTCCCACTGTCACAGGAGTCTCGCTGAGCTATAGCCAATCCCCCCACTGATGCAGGAGACCTAATGAGCCCTACACTGTCCTCCTGTTGTAGGTAGATACAACTATTTTAGGCAGTCAGACAGTACCAGACCCTCAAGGAGACAATATGGAAGACAAGGTGACTGCAACTTGGAAGAGACAGACACTCCCATATGGGCCAAACCTCAAGACAAAAGAGGATACACAGCTACATACTTCCCTAAGGATATCCATATTCTAAATAGGCATCAATCACCTTGAAAGAGCCCAAATGAGTCACTAACCCAACCCCTAACAGACTCAGTCCCATATTCATGTTGGCTTGCTACGTGACTAGCTTCCTCATTTGGTCTTAGATTTAATCAATTTTACCTCAGCAACAGTGCTTGTGATCTCATTGGTTGACCATAGTTGTTTTTTTTTCAGAACCGGGGATTGAACTCAGGCCCTTGCACTTGCCAGGCCAAGGCTTATTCTACTGAGCTATCTCCCTGGTCCCATTTGACCATAGTTTTATCTCACCTCATGCCTACCTAAATGAGTTCCCATGTTCTAAACCACCTTAGATCTGCCTCACTATGTGGTTTTCCTCTATAAAAGTCCCTGGAAGAGACAGCTTCCTGGGGACCACCTTCTCAGGGCTGCCTTTCTGTCCCTCTTTTGGACAGAAACTTTCTTTCCCCCAATAAATATATTCTGCTCCTAACCTCCATTTGTTCCTAAAATTCATTCTTCAGTTTTACAGAACATGAACTCATCCTAGGTACTTTTCAGGTTGGGAGTTTCATTTTTCCCCTCTGTCATTTGGAGGTCATCCCCCCAGATCATTTTTTCTCTTTGTGTCACTCCCACCATCAAGAGTGCCTTGTGGAGCTTTGCCCCACCTGGCACAATCTTTGGAGTCTTCCTGAGCTATGTTTCATGCCCTCCACAGTGGTGGAATTCACACTGAACCCAGGAAAGCAGGAGCTTTTGTGAACCTACTCTGCACCCCCACTGTTGCAGGATCCTTGCTGACCCATGCTCTGGACCCCTACTGTCGCTGCTGAGTCCAGGTCCTCTGAAGGAGCAAAATGCAATCTCAAACCTCAAGCCTACCCAGAACAAGTCCAGGAATCGAAGATATACAAGAACTTGGAAGTTGCATGCCTGAAATTTCTGAAATGAGAGCAACTGAAGTAAAGAAACAACTCCTTCAGGCTATGGAGGAAATCAGATCAAAATAGTCAGCTTGGGCCACCGGATCCTGAATAGACCCAGAGCACAGGACCGGCATATGAGTGAGACTGTCCCGACCGCCAGATGGTGAAGAAACCCAGAGCTCGGGCCCAGCATGGAACCCTTCAGCAGAACTCCCTGCAAAGAGGCTAGAGGCAAGACCCACCCAGCTGATTTAGGAGTAGAACATCTTCCCATAGTGGCACAAAGGGTTCAACTGCAAGGCTGCAGCAGGAAGAAATGGAGCACAGCAGCCAGACCCAAGCCACACCTACCTGCATGTGTCTGAACTTCCTAGATCCAGACCTAGGGCTAAGGTAATAACTCTATCTAAACTCCACACCAAAGATCAAAAATCAGTGGTAAACAAAATGACAAAAAAAAAAGTTTCAAAAAGCAGTCTCAGGCCCCAAATCTACCCAGTACAAATGCAGAAGACCCTAGCATAGAGGAAATTGGAAATCACACAACTGAAATCTCTGAAATAATAGCGTTGGATGTAAAGAAACAACTGCAGAAAGGCATAGAAGAGATCAGATCAGAAATAATTTCTGAAGTAAAAATGTAGTGATAACTATAATCAAAGAAGTACTAAGTGCTTCTAAAGAATACACTGATAAAAAAAATAGAGTAGAATATAAAAATGATGGAACCCCTGAATAATTAATATAGGAAAGAAATAGAATGTATGAAAAAGATCCAAAGTGATATACAGGGCATTAAAACCTCAATCACAAGCTGGCAAATCCACTTCAGTGAAAGTGAAAATAGACTTTCTGACCTTAAAGACACCATTGCAGCTAGTGAAAAAGTAAGCAAAGATCTCTTAAAAACAATGAGGATGCATGAAAAAAATAATTCAACAACTGAAAGACAATGCAGAGATGAACGAGAAGGAAGGCATCAATACAAATGATATAGAAAGAATATGGGCAGAAGTAATAGCAGAAAATTTCCAAATATGGGGCAACAATCTGACATTCAGTAACTGAAGCATATAGAACTCCAAATACCATCAACCCAATTAATATAATAATCAAGATCCCAGAAATTATCACAGGAACAGTATACTAAAAGCTGCTAAAGACGAAAAACAGATCACATTTAAAGGAAAACCCATCAGAATAATGGCAGATTTCTCTTCACAAACCATCAAGGCAAGAAGAGCATGGAGCAAAGTACTTCAAGTCTTGCAAGAAAACAAATTCCAACCCAGAATGATATACCCTGCAAAACTCTCTTTCAAGTGTAATGGAGAAATGAAATGCTTCCATGACAAAGAACAACTAAAGAATTTCATAGTGCCAAAGCCACGCCTACAAAGACTACTAAATGATGTTCTAGAGAGGGAGCAAAATGATCAGAACCCCATGAATGAGAATGGAAAGAACCCAATAAATAGGGAAAACACACACAGGAGAACAAGAGGGATACATTAGTAGTCTTTCAGTTATTCTTTTGTGTACAGCAACAAAATATTTCCATCAGTACACTCTACAAATGGACTTCTCTTGCACCCTATGGGTCATGATTCCATATGGGTCTACGGGGGGGGGATTTCAAAGAAATAGTTGTAGCTCAGTCCTACAAGTGACACCTAGCCACCAGTAAGTGTCATGGTCATTATCCATGTCCACAACACACTAGAACTTTGTGTGATATCCTATCCCCAAACTGTCAGACGTGATGGTCATTTATTTGTCATTCCAGTATTTATCTTATGTTTTATTCTTAGTACTTCTTTACTATTATGAAAACTTTTTCTTAGTTCAAATGTTTTGAAACATTTAATTTTTAATTAATTAGTATTTAGTTTTCTAAATATTGCTTAATCTTAGTATTTGTTTTAAGATTTATACTTTATCTTTGAATTACAATTTAACTAAAAGACATCATATGGTATCTTCTCCTAGTACTAGAAACTTTAAAAGGTATATTTACATTTTCTGTTGACTTTGTATTACTTCTTCCCTGTCCTTTATACACACATACACACACATATATGAAAAATAAATACGTGTATAACCTGACATAAGATTGGTAGTGTTTCATAGAAATCTTCAATTACCTTTTAAATAAGGGTTAATTTAATATATTTTATGTAGTCCTTCATAACTACCACTTTGAGAGCTCTTTATTGTTCATCCAGAAGCATACTGCCACTTCTCATGCTTTTTGAATTACACTCTTTGTTATTTCCTATATGCTATGTCTGGAGGTATTAAAATATTTCAAGTTTGTATAACTAGAAAATATTTTACTTTTAGTTTTCAAAGGTATGTTTGCGAAGTATAAAATTCAAAGAGGATAGATCTTTTTTTTCTTTCAGTCCTTTAATTAGTCTAGTTTCTTACACACTTGGTCCTTTTTTTCTTTTCTTTCTAATGTGGAACAAGATGCTATTTAATTTTATTCTTCCATAACTAATATTTTTATGTATATGGTTTAACCATTTCTTTCTTTATAATACATTGTGGACAATTTCATTTTTGTGTATCTTGGCATGATTTTATTTAAATTTTTTGTGCAAAAGGTTCATATTTCTTGGAAATGTGGTATTATAAGTTGAACTAAATTCACAAATTTTAAATCTTAAAATATTTATTGCCTACTCCTTTCTACTTTGAGAATTCTAATTATATGAATATAAAAAAAGAAAGGAGCAGTTTATGCTTACAATTTTTGTTTTTACTCTGATTTTTTTCCTCTCTTGAATTTCTTATAACTTCTTAATCATTTTTTAAACACAACTTATACGTTTATATCTGGTAATCTGAAAAAATAATTTGCACATGGCACCATGTAATACAGCAACCATTGTTAGATTCTTATTACTTTGATTAGTGATTTTGTGTCATGTATAATGCTGTTTTCTTCTATCATTATTTTGTATTCTTTAATAATAATAATAATAATAAAGTTCAAAAAATAAAAAAATAATATGTCATGCAGAAAAATGACAACAATCATGAACAAATTCCTTAGCACATCTAAAGATAGACTTAAAAATGAGAAAAATAAAATTCAGACTAGGAGATCCACTATGCCTGTGCTCTCTCCTAGAACATCAGAGATTACCAGGAATTTTGCTGTGTGGTTTTATACCTCTTTCAGGATAACAGAATGAGGAATGGTCCTAGAATGCTTTTTAAAATTAAATGGATGGAAGGAAGTGATTTCCTTAGCTCAATTGTTTCTTACTGTATTTATCTAATTACCAACTTGTGCACTAGAGAATCAGAAATGAACCAAAGGACAAATGGAGTGAGCACACATACAAAGCATGCATGAAAAATGAAAAATACTACAGATGTAGTTCAGTACAAAGGCCTCAGTACTATAAATAAAATATGCACATTCATACTGAACATGGTAGCACACATCTTTTTTTTAATTTTTATTTTTGTTTTATTGAATTACAAATATCAATGAGACAGTTTTAAGATACCTTGACAAGGTGGATTTGATAAATTAATACATTGTAAACTGTTTTCATATCACAGAAGGTGTATACATGATATTATATTTACAGACATTATTATACCGTATGTCTCTTATCAGTAAATTAAGAGTGTAGCTATTTGTGTATCTTATTTTTTATACCTGAATTACATCAAAGATTCAATAATTAATACTTTCTACCTTGTTATTTTCCTAGTGGTAGCACACATCTTTAATGCCAGTAACCTGGGAGGTTAAGGCAGTAGGATTTTATGTTTGATTCTGGGCCACTTAAAGACTTCTAAGAAACCCTAAGATTTTTACAAAAATTTAAAAAGGTTAGGGATGCAGCTCAGTGTAAAGGCCATGGGTTCAATCCTCAATAGCACATATACTCAAAAACACTAATAGTCACAGGCTATGTAAACATGAGTATATGCATGTGCACGCGCGTGCACACACACACACACATACACACACACACACACACACACACTTGCGTTACAGAGGTGATGGGTTTCTGGATGAGTTTCAGATTCTTATGCATAATAAAGAATTGTACATTGTACACAACAGTACAAAAAACAGCTAAATTCAATAACACTTAAGGGGTTAAGTTATTGTTAGAGCAAGCAGGCCCATGCTGATGAAAAGGAAAACAGTAGGGACAAGGAACATAATGGAAGAATGGCAGAGTCAGAAAGGCAAAATTGCCCAGGAGTAGAATGGACTTAAGGATTTCAAATGTTTGCCAAGATAGGGGCACCTCACATTTGGGTCTTTCAGTGCGTGATTGTCAGTATTATTGACAGGATACTGAGTCAAATTATCTGTATCCAATGCACAGGTTCACTCCAATCTTGCCTCCAGGCACTAGGCCCCACGATAGAGGCCAAGAGGTTTGGTACTCTGGTGTCATCCAGGTCCAGTTGAGTAAAAGGCAGTAGTCCCATAATTCAAATTGTAATATTCACATTACTTATACTCTATTCATGTCTGCAAACTCAAACTAGCCTCAGCCTGTAAATCCTTTACTTTTCTCTTCCCATTTTTAATAGGTACACATATATTTCAAGTAAGTAACTTTCTGCCAAGTACTAATAACACTGAAAGAACATTTAATTGGGAATTACACCTTCTTTCAAAGTAGTTAGCCAGGCATGGTGCTGCACACCTGTAATCCCAGCACTGTCAGCATGTGAAAGGCCTCCAATGCTATTGAGGGAGATTAGAAAGAGTAACTTTCCTAGGCTAGTGGTTTTTGTGGGTTGTAAGTATTTTTTCTCCAAGTCTAGAATACAGCTTATCAGGTCTGTTAAATCAGAGTGACATTGCCAGGCTTATGGATAGCCCACTACTATTATGGACTACTGGACTATATTGGATTATTTAGATGAATTCATGCACCTAAAATATTAAGATGGCAATGGAATACCCATCTCTAACAAAACTAAACAAAGGGGGGGATACAAAGTAAGGATCATTTTATATTTGTATATACAAAATATTTATGATAGCTATATAGCTACTCTCTCTTAATTTAATGATAAGAAAGATTCATACTAATAGTATTTGGACAGGATATCATGTCTGCATCTTGTACTATAAGTAACTACTAAGAAGATAACAATATGCAATGTATTAATTATTGAAACTGTCATATTAATCAGTTTTGAAACTGTCTCATTGCTGTGTCTCAATAAAATTAATATAAAAAAGAAGTAAATACAACATAGACACAATGGATGTAACTAATTCTCAAATCAAATAAGTGGGCATAAGTACTGCCCAAAGAAAGATAATCTCTTTATTTAATAAAGAGGTAATTCTTCAAAAAAATCAGCGTGACAAAAGCCATGGACAAAGCAACTAAATTGCTAGATATGGTTCCTTGTGTATATTGAGGCCTCCAAAGAAATTCCCCATTTGTTCCTGTAAACCTCAAGCATTTTCTGCACACAATGCAGTTTTTTCTACCTTGCAAGCCTAGTGTAGGTGGAAAGTAGGTTGCCCTCTATGGGAACAGTTTAAGAAATGGAGTTTGGCCCATGTTGTACCCACCTAATGACTTTGCCCTATAAAACTTCTTGGGTAATTGGTGGCCTGGGGATGTGACACTTTCCCAAGGGTCAAGACAAACTCATGGTCCTTGAGTTGGGTACACTAAGAAAGCACTGAGGGGGACGCCCAAAGGTGTCGTGACAACGGCTTATCCAGCTACTCTATACCAGGTTGGAGGCTGCTGGTGCAAGTGGGTGCCCAGTTGGGTGGCGGCAGTGCCCTGGAAGTGACCTCTGGCATGGGGAGTAGGTGGATCAAACATCTGGCTTTTTATTAGAAGTTTCGATGGTAAGAGCCCAAATTGTAGGATAAGCATCTTTCTAAAGAAAGTACCTCGTCTGTCAAGTAGTTGGTCTCTGATGAAGATAAAGCCCAGTTAGCAAGAAAACTGTGTCCAATAAAAGATGAACCATGGCCTGTAAACCCTTGGGAACCAGGTTCTAGAGTTGGCCTTATTGCCCTGAAATTGGGCATCATACCTTTATGGACTAAGGTTGGCCAAAAGCATGCAGTTAAGTTACTACAGGTACAAGATTGTCCTGTCTTGAAATACACTTCAAAGGAAAATCATAATGGAAAAATAGCAGCCCTAACTGTAAGAGGTAAAACTGTCATGTTTCCGTAAACCTGAACATGCATTGGAATTTTATCCAGAACTTGGATTACCCCCAAAACAGAACATTAAAATATTTTGTGTAGTAGATAATGCTGTAATTAAGCCAGGCACTCCTGTTTATGCTGCTCACTTTCATCAGGGACAGTATGTAGATGTCACCTCCAAAACTATTGGTAAAGGTTTTCAGGAAATCATGAAAAGATGGGGATTTAAAGGCCAGTCTGCTTCTCATGGTCAGACAAAAACCCACAAGAGACCTGGAGCCATTGCAACTGGGGACATTGCCAGAGTCTGGCCAGGAACTAAAATGCCTGGACAAATGGGAAACAGATATAGGACATCATTTGGACTGTAAGTCTGGAGAATAAACACAAAACACAATATAATCTATGTAAATGGTTTAGTGCCTGGACGTAAAAATTGCTTAGTAAAGGTCAAAGATTCTAACCTGCCTGCATATAAGGATTTCAGTAAAAATCTACCATTCACTACATATTTTCCTGATGGAGATGAAGAGGAGTTAGCAGAAGACTTATATGATGAAAATGTGTGTCAGCCCAGTACACCTTCTATTACATTTGCCTAATGTTGCGGGATGTGATCAGACCATGCAGTATGAGCTCTGATGAGCTAGAACAATGGTATAGCCAGGAGCTCTATTCCCTGCTAAGTCAGAGTACCACACCTCCCATTTTGTCAAAAGGCTTAAATATATCACTTCTCCAATTGAATTTTGTTATAAAAATTACCACATTTAATAAACCTGTTAATTAATGTTAAAAATATTCTTAGGTAGATGACCTGAGAGCAATTCACCTGGGACACTTCATGTATCCTGAGACCAACCTGACCTACAAAACAAGCTCAAGGAGACATTCTTCTTTACCATTGCCCAACACCCAATCGTCTGTTGAGCACTCGTACTCCCCATTAAGTGTATTCTCTCTCTCTCTCTCTCTCTCTCTCTCTCTCTCTCTCTCTCTCTCTCTCTCTCTCTCTCTCTCCTGCTCTCCCTCCCCTCTCCCTCCCTCTCCTTCTCCTTTTTTCTCTCTCTCCCTCTCCCTCCCTCTATTTTTCCCTCTCTTAATCCCAGTTGTCCTCAATATTCACTCTTTGATTTCAGAGAACATGAAACTGAAACATCACACTAGGAGTTTTATCTCTCCTATAGCAAAGGAATGGTAAATAATACTATGTAAACTAGCAAAACTTGGGCAGAAAAGGGAAACCTCTAAAAAGCAAAAACAATAATTTTCTTACATGTCAGACAGTATTTGAACCTCAGAACAACCCTAGTGAATCTTCAAAGAAGGGTTTCTATAGGGCTATTGCTGGATAGCGCAGTTGTTTAAAGCAACACTTGTGCAAATGCAGTCAGGTGCATAGGATCGAGGTTCAATTCCCTGCTACAGAAGCTGCACCAAACCGAACCTGAAGGCAGCCTGAATCAGCAAAAAAAAAAAAAAAACCTTTCTCAAAAAAGGGTTTCTTTCTCCCATCTTGGTACACTTCAACATGTTCATTGACTTACCAAGCTAATCAAAGGCTAAGCACAAAAATGCATCAACTTTCTTCTTTTTTTCTGGCTTTTACTAGTGCAAGTTGGCTGTATATAATGGGTGCATTCAATGTAGGGAATTAGTATATACACTTAACATGTTTCTATTCTTTTCTTCATTTCCCTCCAAAACTTTAATTTTACTATCATCAGATTCATTTATCTGATAAGAATTTATAAAGTTATGATGCATACAGATTAAAAACCATACTAACAGGCAAAAATATGAAATGTGTAAGATAATTTTATTAAGTCAAGGTATGCTTTGCTTTAGTTTTTATTATTATATAGAGTACAAAATTACAAAAGAAAAAATATTAGAAATGATACAAAATTTCATTAAATAAAGTAAGAGGAATTTGACAGTGGCTGTTGTACTGCGTAAAGTTATCTCCAAACCAGTTGATTAAAAAAAAAAAAAAACCAGTTGATTAGATTACCAGATATAAACCTGCAAAATTGGTTTTAAAAAGTATATATATACTTTATTTGCCCTTTTCCTCATCCCAGTTTTTTCCCCCATGGAGCAGATTCTTTCCCTTTCACAATATCTACTGTACCTTTCAGGTGTTATATTTTTCAGGTTCTCACACTACCAAGAGAATACGATGTTTACACATGTGGACTGGATACTGTATTTTATTTAATAATACAGTCTCTAGTTACATCTATTTACCAAGAAAAGTCTTGAATTTATCTTATGGGTAAGTAGTACTCTATTGTGCATAAAACCACACCGTTTTATGCATTCCTCAGTAGACGGGATTGTGAGTTGTTTCCAAGATCTATCTCAACAAATTATGCTGCTATAAACATGGGTAAAAATATATCACTGTGATATGATACTTTCAGTTCTTTTGGAAAAATGCCTAAGAGGGGAATAGCTGGCTTGAAAGAGACCTCCAATCCGGGTTTTTTTTTTTTTTTTTTGAGAAATCTCAACACTGATTTCCATAATGTACCAGCTTCCACTCCCACCAAAAATAGACAGGGTTCCTTTATCCACACAGCGCCTCCAGTATTGGTTATTGGTTGACTTCTTGATAATAGCCACTTTTTTTCTGGGGTGAGATGAAATCTCTGTACTGTTTTAATTTCCATTTCTTGAATGACCAATGATGTTGAACATTTTTTAATGTATTTATTTGCCATTTATGCTTCTTCATTTGTGAAGTGTAGGTTCATTTCAGATGCCCACTTTTTTGTTTCTTTCTTTATTATTATTTTTATTTAACAACAAATGGGAATGAGACAGTTGAAATACAAATTAACAGGACAGATTTGATAAATAAATACATTGAAAAAGGTTTTCGTAATATTTTAGTGTCCTACAAGGTACATACATGATATTATAATTATAGGCATTATATAGCAGATGTCTCTAATGAGTGAATGAAGAGAGTGTAGCTATACACTTATCTTATTTTTTATAGCTGAATTATATAACATATTCAAAAATTTATACTTTCTACCTTGTTATCTCCCTAGTGTTTGTCCATAGTACTACAAGCCAACATAATAACTTGTCAAACCACTATTAGTACAAATCTTGCTTCTCATAGGATTATGCAGAAGCACGGCATATTTATCCTAACTGTACTGTTTCTACACACCATTCATGACCCTTCCTTTATATACCGCTTTTTTTGTCTAGACCTGTCAAAGATGAGCAGCACTCCATTGTCATTAAACCAATTTAGGTTCCTGAACTCGGTGACACAATCCAATACAGTGCAGCACTCCACAATAATAGTGAGTTATCTGAAGAAGTTGTTGTCTATAGCCATTTACAGCTCAACTTATCATTATGGACATATGTTATATACCTCATTTTTATAATTTTCTGCTGCATGGTTAAGACTGAGATAGATTAAGACCTATATACCAAAAGATGTAGCTTTTGTTTCTGATGAGCTCAGTGACGTCCCCTCAGGGTTTAGCTTGTAATCCTTACTCTGTGGATCCCTTGTCTGTGTCATCCATGTGGATGAGGCACGGCAAATGTTTGACCAGTTTGCTCTCTATGAGAGCCTGAGAGAAAGTTTTCTCTCCATATGACTCTCCCCAGGCAAACTATACATCATCAATCTCTTTCCTCTGTGGCTCCACAATCTTCTTGATCAGAAAATTTGGGGCACAACTGAGTTTCATGATGTTACACTACAGGTTCCCCTATGACCTAAGTCTTTACTGACCTTGAAAGGCTAGGGCCAAAATGTTGGTGGGTCTCGCGGGTCTTCTATTTCTCCAATTTTGATCTGTGGACTTAGATTGTTAACCATCCAGAAGAAAAGCTGATTAGTGCCCTCCATTATATAGAAATACCACATCATTTTCAAGCATTCCTCCTATGAAGGGTATCTTGGTTGTTTCCAAGATTTTGCTATCACAAATTGTGCTGCTATAAACATAGGTACACATATATCACTATGATATTATGTTTTCAGTTCCTCTGGAGAAATTCCCAGTAAGGGGATAGCCGGCTTGAATGGGATTTCTAGTCCTACTCTTTTGACGAGTCTCCAAACTGATCTCCACAATGGTTGTACCAGTCTATATTCCCACCAGCAGTGGAGAAGTGTCCCCTTTTCCCCACAACCTCTCCAACATTTGTTGTTGGTTGATTTCCTTATGATAGCCATTCTTTTTCTTGAGTGAGATGGTATCTCAGTGTTGCTTTTATTTGCATGTCACAGATGACTAGCGATGTGGAGCATTTTTTCATATATTTATTCGCTTCTTTAATTTCATCCTCTGAGATGTGTGTATTCATCTCAGATGCCCATTTCTGAATTGGGCCTTTAAATTTGAGGGTCCTCTTATATCTTAATTCTTTACATACGCTAGACAGGAGACCTTTCTCTGATTGCTTATTAATTAGGATTTTTTCAAAATTTGTGGGTTGTCTTTTCACTCTGTTGACAATTTCTTTTGACGTGCAGAAACTCTTCAAGGAGAGTTGATCCAAGTTCTTGACACTTTCAAGTGTTTCCCGTGCAAATACATGTTTATTCATGAACTCTATACCTATCCCTGTGTCTTCAAGAGTTCCTCCTACTTTCTCTTCTAGGAGATTGAGTGTTTCTGTTTTAATGTTTAGATCTTTATCCATTTAGACTTTAGCTTAGTCCATGGTGATAGAGCTGGGTCAAGTTTTAGTTTTTGGCACGTATAAAGCCAGGTTTTCCAGCACCATTTGTTAAAGATGCTATCTTTCTTCCAGTAAACTTGTTTGGCCCCTTTGTAAGAGATCAGATGACTGAGTGTGATCATGGAGGCCTCTACGTCTTCTAATCTATTCCATTGATCCTCAAGTCCCTTTCACTGCCAATACCATGTTGATTTTCTCACAGTGGCTTTGTAGTATAATTTCAAGTCAGGAATTGTGATTGCTCCTGCCTTTTCTTTATTGGCCAAGATTACCTTTGCTATTCTAGATCATTTGTGGTTCCAAATAAATTTTAGGAACGCTTTCTCTAGGTCTGGGAGGTATCTTGGTGGTAGTTTAATAGTGATTTCATTAAATCTATGCAGCAATTTTGGAAGTATGGTGATCTTCACGATGTTGGTTTTTCCTATCCAGGAGCATGGAATATCTTTCCATTTTCTGAAATCCTCTATAATCTCTTTTCTTAGGGTGTTGTAATTTTCTGTGAAAAGATCTTTGACTTCCTTGGTAAAGTGAATCCCAAGGTGTTTCATTTTCTGCGGTGCTATTGTAAAAGGTATTATTTCTATTGTTTCCCTTTCAGTGTGCTTGTTATCTGTGTAGAGGAATGCTATTGACTTTTGAGTATTGATTTTGTATCCTGCTATGCTACTGAATTTCCCTATCAGTTCTAGTAATTTCTTGGTGGAATTTTTGGGGTCTTCCATGTAAAGTATCATATCATCTGCAAAGAGTGATAATTTAACTTCTTCTTTATCTATTCTTATTCTCTTCATTTCTCTGTCTTTCTAATGGCTGTTGTTAATGATTCCAAGACTATATTGAATAGGAGGGGTGATAGAGCACATCCTTGTCTTGTACCTGATTTAAGTGTAAAAGATTTCAGTTTTTCCCCATTTAGGATTATATTAGCTTTTTGGTTGTCATAAATGGATTTTATCAAGTTAACGTAGAGTAGATCTATTCCACTTTTCTGTAGGACCTTGAACATGAATGAATGTTGGACTTTGTCAAAAGATTTTTCTGCATCAACGGAGATGATCATGTGGTTTTTAGACTTCAATCTATTAATATAATGTATAACATTTATAGGTTTTTGAATATTGAACTATTCTTGCATCCCTGGGATGAATCCTACCTGGTCATGGTGTATGATCTTCTTGATGATTTGCTGTATTCTGTTTGCCAGGATTTTGTTGAGTATTTTTGTGTCTATGTTCATGAGGGAGATTGGCCTATAGTTCTCCTTTCTGGTTGTGTCTTTCCCTGGTTTTGGAATCAGTATAATACTTGCCTCCAGAAATGATTTTGGGAGGACTTCTTCCTTTTCAATTTCATTGAACAGTTTGAGGAGTTTAGGGATTATGTCTTCTGTAAATTTCTTGTAGAATTCAGCTGTGAATCCACCAGGACCTGGGCTTTCTTTGTCAGTAGGCTTTTTATTGTTTCGTATTTTGTTGGCTGTTATTGGTTTACTGAGAGTTGTTATGTCTTCTTGGTTCAGTTTTGGTAATTTGTACCTTTCAAGGAACCTATCCATTTCTTCTGTGTCTTCTATTCTGTGAGCATAAAGATTCTTGAAGTAACTATTGATAATCTTCTGAATTTCTGCTGCATCTGTGGTGATTTCACCCTTTGCATTCCTTATTTCATGTAGTTGAATTTTTTCTTTCCTCTTTTTGTTGAGGGTGGATAGAGGCTTATCAACTTTATTTAGTCTGTCAAGGAACCAAGTTTTTGATTTTTGTATTCTTTGAACTGATTTCTTCATCTCAACTGAATTAATTTCTGCTCTAATATTTATGATTTCTTCCCGACTTTGCGCTCTGGGTTTCGTTTGCTCTCTTTTTTCTACATGTCAGAGGTGCAACATTAGGTTGTTTATTTTTTCCCATTCTGTTTCCCTAATGTGTGAGTTCATAGCTATGCTTGTCCCTCTAAAACTGCTTTGATCTCATCCCACAAATACCAGTAGTTGTGCTTGAATTTTCTTTGAGTTGTAGATATTGTTGAATTTCTAATTTAATTTCTTCTGTGACCCATTGTTTGCTGAGTAGGGTGTTGTTTAATTTCCATGAATGTAGCGGGTTTTTCTAGTTTCTTTTGTCATTTAGTTCCAGTTTCAATACACTGTGGTCAGATAATATGCATGTTATAATTTCTGTTTTCTTGCATATACTTACACATGACCTCTGGACTAGTATGTGGTCTATTTTGGAAAATGATCCATGTGTATTCAGCTGTGGTTAGATGGAAAACTCTATATATGTTCACCAGGTCAGCAAAAACTCAGGACATAGGAGAACCTGTACTGCAACATCATGAAACTCAGTTTAGCTCCAAATTTTCTGAACAAGGAAATTATGGAGCCACAGAGGAAAGAGATCAAAGTTCTATAGTGTGCCTGGGGAGAGTCACATGGAGAGAAAATGTTCTTTCAGGCTCTCACAGTGAGCAAACTGGTCAAGCATTGCCCGTGACTCATCCACATGGATGACACAAAGGATCTACAGAATAAGGTACAAGACTACAAGATCAATCCTGAGGGGAGTTCACTGACCTCATAAGAAACAAAAAGTCCATGTGTTGGTATATAGGTCTTGCTCTATCTAGGTCTTAACCATCCAGCAGAAAAGTATAAAAATGAGGTATACAACGCAGGGCCATAATAATAAGTTGAGCTCTAAATGGCTACAGTCAACAACTTCTTTAGGTAACTCACCAATCTTGTGGAATGCTAGAGTATGTCCTCCAGTTCAGGCACCTATATTGGTTTAATGACAATGAAGTCCCCGTCTTTGACAGGTCTAGACAAAAAAATTGGTGTAAAGGGAAGAATCTTGATGTGTGTGTATGAACAGGAAAGTTAGGATAAGTATGCCATGCTTCTGCATAATTCCATGAGAAGCAAGATTTACACTAATAGTGGTTAGACAAGATATTATGTCGGCTCCTAGTACTATAGAATACCACTAGGAAAATAACAAGGTAGAGAGTATTAATTATTGAATCTGTGATATTATTCAGGTAAAATAAATAAGTAAACAGCTACACTCTCATAAATTACTGATAAGAAACATCTGCTATAATAATGTCTGTAAGTATATTATCATGTATGCACCTTGTATTATACCAAAATATTATGAAAACAGTTTCCAATGTATTAATTTATAAAAATATTATAATTAATTATATGTAAAAATAATACAAATTAATTTTAAAAAAGGAAAAAAATCTAGCATAAAAAATGATTTGTCTTCCATAGTTGGGTGCTCCTGTGTTTGTTGCATAAATACTTATGAGTGTTACCTCTTCCTCTTGAATTTTTCACTTAACCAACATATAGTTGCCTTCTTTGTGTCGTTTGATCCTTCTTGGTTTGAGGTTGAGACAGTCTGAGAAAGGAATTGCTACTCCTGCTTTTTTTGTGGGGTGCTGGGACTTGTAGTGTTGTATTCCATCCTTTGAATTTGAGTCCATGAATGTACTCTTGAGTTAAGTATGTTTCTTGTATACAGCACATTGTTGGATTTTGTTTCCTATTTCACTATGCCAGTCTGTTTCTCTTAATTGGAAAATTGTGTCCATTTACATTGATGGTTATATTTGAAATGTGTTGACTTATGTTTGTCATGATACTTACCTGGTGTTGTTTACTCCTTTGTATCCTGTGTTTAATTGTCTGTCCTGTTTGTGGGTTCCTTCCATTCTCATTCGTAGAGCTCTGGTCATTGTGCTCTCTCTAGGACATATTTCAGCAGCCTGTTTAGGGATGGCTTTGTCATCATGAAATTCTTTAGTTGTTCTTTGTTATGGAAGTATTTCACTTCTCCACCAAACTTGAAAGATAATTTTGCAGGGTGTAATAGTCTGGGCTGGAATCTGTTTTCGTGCAGGACTTGAAGAACTCTGCTCCATGCTCTCCTTGCCTTCATGGTTTATGCAGAGAAGTTGGCTATAATTCTGATGGGTTTTCCTTTGAATGTGATCTTCTTCTCTCTAGTAGCTTTCAGTATATTATTTTGTATTGGATTTCTGGGATTTTGACTATATCTCTCGGTGTGTTACTACTTATATTGAGGTTATTTGGTGTTCTGTATGTTTTGCTTACCTGAATGTTGGATTGTTTCCTCATATTTGGGAAGTTTTCTGCAATTATTTCTCCCCAACTTATTTTTATGTCATTTGTATTGACTCCTTCATTCTCATTGATAGCAAATAAATTTCACATTGTTCATTCTGGTGTCATCTTGCAGGTGATGGATGGTTTTTTCTTGCATTCTCGTTCTTTTTAACAGATTGTTTCTCACGTTTCACTAGTTGCACCAACGTCTTCAAGATCTGAAACTCTAAAGCCGGGCATGGCTGAGGCAGGAGGATTGTTGTGAGTTCGAGACCAGCCTGAGCTACAAAGTGAGCTTAAGGCCAGCCTGAACTGCATAGTGAGACCCTGTCTCAAAAAAGACAAAAAAAAAAAAAAAAAAAAAAAAGATCTGAAACTCTGTCTTTGTTTTCACTCAAACGGTTTTGTAGACTAGTGATTGATATTTTCAGTTCTTCTATATCTCTTTGACTGTGTTTCATGTGTTCTATTGCTTTTCTGTATTGCTCATTCAAGGAATCAGTCATATTTCTGATGTCCTCAATTGTTTTATCCATGTCTTCTTTCGAGGTAGTAATTAATTCTTTTACTGCAGTGTTTCTTCCAAATTGGGTTTCCTCTGTATATTTCCGGACTTGTTTCTGTATTTCAGATGCTATGATTTCAAAGAATTCTTTTTTTTACAAAGAATTCTCTTTTTGATTTCAGAAATTATTTCTGCTTTGAGTTCCTCATGATCCTTCTGCTGTTGTTTCTTTGCTTCAGATACTGTTAATTCATACATTTCAGCTGGAATAGTGCTCTCTGCACTTGTTTATGTGAGCATTGGTTTTTACCCAGATGTTTCTGGTTTTGATTCTTTATTTCAAATGCTATATATTCAGATTTTTTTTTTTATTTCAGGAATTACTTCTCATCTGAGTTCCTCTATACCTTTCTGCTGTTGTTCCTTTGCTTCCATTTCTGTTATTTCATTCATTCCAACTGAGCTATTGTCCTCTGCACTTACTGGTGGGCTCGAGGCCTAAGATTACATTTTTCTCCTTGTCCTTGTCATTTTGTATAGCACTGACCTCTGACCTTTGGTGTAGAGCTTTAGTGCAGCTATAACCTTAGCGTGTATTGAGATTCAGGTGCCAGTCTATTAAGTTTGAAATTATCCAGTTATGCCTGGCCTGGATCTAGCTGTTGTGTTCAGTTCTTTTGTGCTACTGCTCCTTTGGTTCCACTCTCTTCATTCCTGGCCGAGCTGCACTGGGTCTGGTGATGCAGAGTGGGACCTCGGACCAGTGGGAACTGTCTCTCTGGGGCTGTGGTTCTTGAGCTCTCACTCACCTGCTGAGCTGTGCTGGGTCAGATGCCCACTTTGCATTGAGTGTTTGAATTTTGGAGGCCTGATATATTTAAATTCTTTATATGTTCTAAATAGAAGTGCTTTGTCTGAGGTAGAGGTAGAAAAATGTTTCCCAAATCATGGATTTTCTTTTTGCTCTTTTGGTGATTTCTTTTAAAGGGCAGAAACCTTTCAAAAAAGATTATATCTCAATTGATGATACTTTGAAGTATTTCCTGTGCAGTTTAGCTTTTGTTCATGAACTCTCTACCTACCCCTATATCTTCAAGATTTGTATGTGCTTTCTCCTCTAGAAGGCTAACTTTTTCAATTTTAATACTTAAATCTTTCATCAATTTGACTTTAGTTTTGTGCATGATGAAAGGCATAGCTCAAATTTTAGCCTTCAGCATGTGGAAAGCCAGTTTTTCAGCACTATTTATTAAAGAGGCTATCTTTCTTGCAGTTAATGTGTTTGGCCCCTTTCTCAAAGAAAAGGTGGATAGGAGTGTTTGTCATTTCTCTGCATTATCTAAACTGTTTCATTGATCTTCAGGTCTGATTTTCGTGGGTATTTTTGCCTGAGCCTTTGTAATTTTATCACAGTAGCTTTGTAGTATAATTTCAAATTAGAGAATATACTACCTCTTGGTTTTCCTTTCTTCCTTATAACTATTTTTGCTATTCTAGATCTCTTTTCGTCCTAGATGTATTTTAGGAATGTTTTTTCTAGATCTGTGAGACATACTAATGTTATATTTATCAGGATTGTATTGAATCTGTATAACAACTTTGTGATTACAGCTATTTTCACAATGTTCATTCTTCCTATCCAGGAGCAGGGAATATCTATCTATTTCCTGAAATCCTCCTTCATCTGTTTTGTCAGTGCACAAATATTTTATTTTTTTGTTAGATTGATTCCTAAGTATTTCATTTTGGGATGTGTTATTGTGAAAGTTGTGGTTTCCCTAATTTTTCTCTCATTGTGTTTGTTGTTTCTGTACTGAAATACTTTTGATTTTGGAAGTTAGCTCTTTATCCTGATGTGTTATTGAATTTGGTCATTAAAACTCCAAGTCTCTTGGTAGAGTTTTTGGGCTCTTCTGTGTAGCATATCATGTCCTCTTCATATAATAATTTGATTTCTACCATTCCAATGATTATTTCTTTCATTTCTAACTCTTATATAACTGCTTTCTCTAATATTTCTGAACTATGTTGAATGGGATTGGAGACAGGGAACATGCTCGTGTTGTTCTTGATTTTAAAGTGCAGGTTTTAATTTTTTGTCCATTTAATATAATGTTGGCTCTTGGTTTGTCATATACAGCTTTAATCACATTGAGGTAAAGGCCATCTATTCCAATTTCCTGTAGGGTTTTTATCATGAATCAATGTTTGATTTTATCAAAAGCTTTCTCCGCTTCTACTGAGATAATCATATGACTTTCATCCTTGACTTGGTTGACATGGTGCATTACATTTATGAATTTTCATATATTAAATTATCCCTTTATTCCTGGGATGAATCCCAATTGGTCATAACAAATATTTTTTGGTCATTTGCTGCATTCTGTTTGCTAGCATTTTATTGAGAATTTTTGCATCCATGTTCATTGGGGAGATTGGCCTGTAGTTCCCTTTTTGGCGGGGTCTTTCTCTGGTTTTGTTGTCAGTAATGTTTGCTTCCAGGACTGAGTTTGGGAAGATTGCTTCCCTTTCAAATTCAATGAAGAATTTGAAAAGAGTTGGCGTTGAATTTTCTCTAAATATCTTGCAGAATTCAGCTGTGAATCCATCAGAACCTGAGCTTTTTTCCTGTAGGTTGTTTATTACATTTTCAATTTCATCCACTGATATTGGTTTATTCATAAATTTTATATCTTGTTCATTCATTTTAGAAGTTCATACGCAATCTCTCTGTTTCTTCTGTGCTTTCCTTCCTGTAACAGTAAAGCATTTGGAAACAGATATTGGTGATCTTCTGAATTTCTATAAGGTTTGTAGTAATTTCACCCTTATTTGAATTTTTCTTTCCTTTGTTTGATAATGTTGTCTAGGGATTTATCTATTTAATTTGTACCAGCTCTTCAATTCATTACTGATTTATATTGATTTCCTCATTTCCACTGCATTTATTTTTATTCTGATGTTTACAATTTCCTGCCATTTTGAGCTTTGGGCTTGACTTACTCTACTTTTTCTAGGAGATTGAGGCACAGCATAAGGTTGTTTATTGGGGCTTGTTCAGTTTTCCTAATGTGAAAATTTATCAATATAAACATTCTTCTTAAGACAACTTTCATTGTATCCCACAGATTACAGTAAGTTATATCTGCATATTTGTTCGACAGTAAATATTGTTAATTTCCTCTGTAGCACATTGAATGTTCATCAGGGTGATATTTAATTTGCATGTGTTTCTGGAGTTTTTG
Organism: Ctenomys sociabilis; assembly: GCA_004027165.1. NCBI lineage: Eukaryota > Metazoa > Chordata > Mammalia > Rodentia > Ctenomyidae > Ctenomys > Ctenomys sociabilis. The sequence continues at coordinate 38,110 of PVKA01019950.1, forward strand.
ATATTTCTTTTGTCAGTAATTTCTAGTTTCATTGCACTATGGTCAGGTAATATGCCTGGGATAATTTCAATTTCTTAGCATTGATTTAAATATGCATTATGTCCTAGTATGTGATATATTTTGCAGATTATCCAGTGTACAGCTGAGAAGAATGTCTATTCTGATGTTGTTGGTTGCCCCACTTTGTAAAGGTCTACCAAGTCCATTGTTAAAATTTGCCTTATATAGTTATGTCTTCCTCTTATAGTTTTCCTTTAACAGGTATGTAGTGACATTCTTTGTCTCATTCAGTCACTCTGGGTTTGAAGTTGACATTGTCAGCAACCAGAATAGCTAACCCTGCTTCTTTCTTCATTCCTCTCTCATGGAATATTGATTTTCATCCTTTCACTTTCAGTCTATTAATTTCTTTTTTACTTAAATGTGAGTCTTATTTATAGCATATTATTGGATTTTGTATCTTGATTGATTCTGCCAGTCTATTTCTTTTGATTGATGAATTGAGGCTGTTTACATTGATGGTTGTAACTGGTATGTATTTGCTTATGATTGTCATGTTATATTGTTCTCATTGATTGTTCTTTGCTGTTGTTCCTGAAGTTATGGTCATTTTTGTCTCTTTCTAGAATATCTGTTAGTACTCTTTGTTGGGTTGATTTGGGGGTCATGAATTTCTTCAGTTATTCTTTGTCATGGAAATATCTTATCTCTCCATTAAATATGATAGATCAATATGATAGATAGTTTTGCAGAGTACATTAATCAAGGTCAGAAGTTTTTTTCTTTCAAGACCTGAAATATTTAAGTGCAAGTTCTTTTCAGTTTGATGGTCTGCATTGTGAAATATGTCATGATTCTGATGGTCTTAACATTATAGGTGACCTGTTTCTCCTAATAGCTTTTAAAACTCTGTTATTTTCCTGAGTTTCTGGAGTCTTGATTATTATGTGTCCAGGTGTACATTTATTTTGATTATAAATAACTGCAATTACTATATGCCTCTCTTGTATTTATGTCACATTCCTTTCCTATACTTGGGAAGTTTTTTGCCACTACTCCTAAAACAGTCTTTTTATGTCACCTGTGTTCACTCCATCTGTTTTGTTGATACATATTAATGTTATAGAGGCACAAAGATTTTCTGGCATCATTTAAGATCTTTGGCAGACTGGGAAGCTTGCATCTCTGGTACACTATGACTTTCCTCAGCCCACAGTGCACAGGTTTGGGGCTTCTGCTGGTACATGTCCAAACTTTTAAGAAGTTGGGAGGCCTCTGAGTAGTCTGTGGAATGCCAGTGAGCTGCAATCTGTGGGCCTAGTGCAAGGAGATGTAGAGCTTTCATGGAGCCATTTAAGAACTTTGGTGGACACTCAAAAGCTTGTGGGACTTTCTCAGGGTGATTACAATTAGGAGCTTCAAAAATGCCAGAACAAATTGGCAAAAGAAAATCTCAATTCTCTACCAATTCAGGACAAACCCAGGAGAAAAAGATACACAAGAACTTGTAAATGACAAAGGTGAAATTTCTGAAATGATAGCAACTAAATAAACACACAAATCCATTATGCTACAAAAGAAATAAGATCAGAAATAATCTCTGAGGGCCAAGAAGAAACAACATCAATCATGAAACAATTGCTCAACAAAGCTAAAGAAGACATATATTTAAAAAAGGAGAATTGAAATATGAAGGAAATACTGAATTTTCAATATACAAAATAATCAGAATGTATGAAACAGATTCAGATACCCAGGATATTAAGAACTCCATTGAAAGCTGGCAAAACTGCTTGAGTAAAACTGAAGATAGACTGTCAGACTTTGAAGAAAAGAAGTGAAGTTAATGAACGTGAGAGAAAAGATCTCTTAAAATTAACAAGGAACCAGGAAATAACAATTCAGTAGCTTAAGATGACAAAGAAAATATATAAGAATAATAGGTAGAAATGAAGCAGTGAGAGACAGAACAAATGACATAAAAAAAGTATTTGCAGAAGTACTAGCCAAAAATTTTCCAAGCATAAGAAAAGAAATGGACATACAGCTAAGCAAGGAATACAGAACTCCACACAGCCATTATTACAATAAATCTACACATAATGACCAAAATCTCAGAAATTCAGCAAAAGAATATAATATTAAAAACTTCTCAACAGAATAAACACGTCACCTATAATGTAAAGCACATCAGAGTCATGGCAGATTTCCCAACACAAACTATCAAATCAAGAAGAGTTTGAAATATATTATTTCAGGTCCAGAAAGAAAAAAACTTCCAACTCAGGTTAATGTACGCTGTAAAACTATATATCAAATGCAATGGTAAAATAAGATCTTTCCATGACAAAAAACAATTGAAGAAATTCATCACCAACAAACTAACCCTACAAAGAGTACTGACAGATATTCTAGAGACAAAAGTGATCACAGCTTTAAGAACAACAGAAAGGGACCAGAAAACATGGCAAGTAATTAAAAAGAGGGGGAAAGAACAAAACCTATAGCAAGAAAATAGCATGAGAAAGATAAACCAATATATATCAGTTATAACCATTAATGTAAATGGCCTCAATTCATGAATCAAAAGAAACATACTAGCAGAGTGGATTAAGAAACAAAATCAACAATCTGGTCAAGCATTGGCCATGACTCATCCACATGGATGACACAGACAAAGGAACTACAGAATAATATACAGGACTACAAGATAAACCCTGAGAGGACTTCACTGACCACATAGGAAATATAAAGTTCATGTGTTGGTATATAAGTCTTGATCTACCTAGGTCTTAACCGTCCAGCAGAAAAGTATAAAAATGAAGTGTACATCGTGAGGCCATAATATTAAGCTGAGCTGTAAATGGCTATGGTCGACAATTTCTTTGAATAACTCACTATTGTTGTAGAATGCTGGACTGTGTTGGATTGTGGTGTCGAGTTCAAGAACCTAAGTTAGTTGAATATCAATGGAGTGCCCACTTTTGACAGGTGTAGACAAAGGAAGGGGTGTAGAAAGAAAAAATCATGATGTGTGTGTATAGACAGTACAGTTGGGATAGATAACGCTGTGCTTCTACATAATTCTATGAGAGGCAAGATCTGCACTAATGGTGGTTGGACAGGATATTATGTTGGCTTCTAGTACTACGGTCATCCACTAGG
>PVKA01019951.1:0-33659 GCA_004027165.1 Ctenomys sociabilis
CAGCCCTACCCGTTCTGCAGGACTGAAGCCCGCTTGGGAGTGGGGCGTTGCTGCGAGGAAGGCCAGCGGGGGCGGGGCCAGCGGGTGTCATGGGCGGGGCCTGGGTACAGGGGTTAGAGCCTGCAACAGGACAGGGGTAGGGGGCGACAGAGGGGGCGGGGTCGGCTGACTTGGGGGAAGGACAGTGAGGGCGGGGCTGTCCGACATTGGGCGCGGGGTCGGGACCCTGACAGAGGGGCGGGTCCTGGAGGTCCACTAGGAATAGCGCGAGTATCGAGGGTGCAGACAGTGGCACGCTCCGCACGTTGTCCGTGTACTCTGTCCCGATTCTTTTCTGTGGTAGGACCCGCTACTTCGGGGGCTGGAACTGGGGGCTCAGGCCGTCTCCCCACTGTCCTGCGGAGGAGGCCTGCAGGGGTTTCCTTCCTACGCCGTCCCTCTCATGGAGATCGGGGTCACTGGGCTTCGGTCCTTCAGGGCGGGAGGCCGCAAAGCGGGGACTGCTGGTCCGCAGCAGGACAGGAGGAGCGAACGGGAAAGAGGAGACGTCATGTGAGGGTGTCCGTGACCGGCTGCGGCTGTCGCTGAGTGGACGATAGCGCTAAGAGAGGCTGACTGAGCCGCCGCAGGACAAAGGGGCGTGGGCGAGCAGCGGCCTGACCCGAGCTTAATCTGGGATTCCTCAACCAGGGCTGGCCCGGGCTGGAGCTTTCGGCTCCCTCCACTTGTGGTTGGACATAGAGTAAAGCCCTCCCCTGGAATCCCGTGCGTCTGGCGCCCTCGAACGGCAACTCTACGGCTGTTCAGTAGCTGTGCGTGGGCTTCTTGGGGTACGAAGGTTGGAGGGGCGTTATTTGTGCCAAAACTGTGTGCGTCGGGGGAGGAGATTGTGTCTGAGATTAGCCAGCGACGCGGCCACCTGCCGTTGTGTGCAGCTCTCCTTGCCTGCCAGGGGGGAGCCAGGGTCCCCCGCAGACTCGCCGCTGCCCAGCGGGGCGGAACAAACAGCAGTGGCCAGCACCGGGGCTCAGGCTCCTGGGGTTGTGGGACAGAGTTCTATGGAGTGGCACGATGCGCTGACCCTGGGACATGGATTCCCCATCCCTCTATCCCTGTGCACTAGGCGCTGCCCAGCACCTGCTCTTGGCCTCGGGGAAATCAGCAGGAGGTCAAATTCCCAGAACCTAAAGAAAGCGACCGGTGGGGCCCCACACTGTTGTAAACAGCTAAGCTGGGTAGAAATATCGCAGGTAGACAGGACTAGGTCCTCGAAGGAATCAGAGCAAAAGATGGGATGCTTTACAACTGTGGAGGAGACAGACACATCCTTTGAGGACCAGACTTCATCACAAAAGATGAAGTGAATGCGCCCGCCCTCATACTTTCTCCAGGGATGAGCAACAGTGATTAATATTCTAAATAGGTATTAATCACCTTGGGAAAGCCAAGCAGATTGATCTGGCTTCCGAGCCACCCCTTCTGGGAAAAGCCCCTGTTCCATATTCATGTCTGATATGTGGCTTCCTCATTTGATCTGATTTAATCAATAGTACCTGAGCAATTGTGCTAAGCTTATTGGTTGGCCACAGTTGTCATGCCCACCCATGCCCACCTTCTGATGTCCTGTTGTCTTCCACCTTGGACTGCTCCCCACATGGCTTCGCTTTATAGAAATCCCTAGGAAACACAGGGTCCTTGACAATCCACTGGGGACTCCTTCTGTTTCCCTCAGACAGAAGCTATCTTTCCCCCAATAAATATATTCTGCAGTTAATTTCCCTTGTCCCTAAAATTCCTTTCTTGATTTTGGAGAACTTCAGTTCCGGTGGACAGCCAGCAGGTGGGGTTTCTTTCCACTATATCACTGTGGTGTAGCCTCCTGGTGTTTCTCTATTCTCCCTCCTGCTGTTCCTTCCCTTTTTTCTTAAGTGGGAAGAATGAGGGCAGCATAACTAGTGAGGCACTGCTGATTTCCTCACTACATTTAAAAAAGTTTTTATGTCCTACAGAGATAGTTTTAGGGATCTTGGAGAGGCTGGGATGGGCTCCTTCCTAAACACAAACACCTTTGCAGGACATTTGAAAAGGTTTGTGCTGTGTGAACCGGGCTTCAGTAGCTGTGGGCTTCAGTAGCTATGGGCAATGGCCATCTGAAAGTGACACCAGAACTAAGCCACCAAGTGGCCCTCCTGTCCCGGAGGCTGGAGGCCAGATGCACAGCTACACACAAGCAGCACTGAGCCTGTGTGCTGCACGGACTTCTGTTCTGGCTTTGAGTTGGGCTGAGTGCCTTGGGGGTGTTGTTTCTGATGTGAGCATGTGGAATTGTCTGGCTACTTCCTGTCTCCCAAGAGCACTTCCACCAGAGAGCTGGGCTGAGTCCTTCCAGTCAGGACTTGGTGTTGCCTTGGTAATTCTCAGGACAGTGGAAGCCACTGGCATGAAAAAGCCACCAACTGCCATATTTATTACTATTTGCCCATATTTATCACTATTGGCCCATATTTATTGTTGTAGGGTAAGTTGGGGAACAGGCAGGGAAACTTAAGGGCCTCAGTGAAGTTTCCACAAATAGCCTGCTAGTGTGTGTATGTGTGTGGGCTTAAACTTCAGCAGCACAGAGCTGCCTGGGAAGCTCAAGGTCCTGAGTTTGATTCCTGCTACCAAACCAAATCAAGCAAAACCCTGGTAGAAGCAAAACAGCTAAGAACAGAACTGATTAGGCCTGGGGGGCTCACATCAGTGCCAGATTTCTCCTTATCTCCTCCTTCCACCTCCAATTAAACACAAAGGGAATAAAGTGGGGAGGGGGCTACAGAGATATAGGGGAAATGATACTCTCAAGATACTTGGGCTGAGTTCGTGTTCTCTAAAACTAAAGAATGAATTTTAGGAACAATGGGGGTTAAGAGCAGAGTATATTTAATGGGGGAAAGAAAGCTCCTGTCTGAGATAAGGGCAGAATGGGATGCAAATGGTTGCCTGGGTGTCTGCCATTTCTTGGGACTTTTATAGAGCAAAACCATGAGGTGAGGTGGATCTAAAGTGGAAAACATGAGATGGGACAAAATTATAGTCAATCGATAAAATTATAATTTCTTAGGTAAATTTGATTCAATCCAGGACCAAATGGGAAAGTGAGTCACATAGCAAGAGGGCATTAATGTAGATCAGAGGCTTATCTGGTAGGGTTTGGATTGATGACTCTCCCTGGCTTCCTCAAGGTGATGATCAATCCTGGATGCTTATTTTAAGGATGTGAGCAGTTGTCTTTAGGTCTGGCCCATAACAGGAGCACCTGTCTCACAGTTGTAGGGTATCTTGTCTTCTGTACTGTCTCTTTGAGGGCCTGGCCCTGTCTGACTGCCTATAATATTTCTACCTAATTTAGCTGCCTACGACATTCCACCCTCTGAAGAAGTAACCCAAACTGCCAGGAGGGAACAATGGGTAATGACCACTCTGGCTTCTTCAGGCTGAAAGGGGTCATAGTTGTGCACTGACAGGTAGAGATACTCTCCAGAGGATCTATCTAAAGGCCCTTAAGGCCCAGGTTTTAAAAAAATTTTTTTTTTAAATCTTGGGTTGGCATGTAGCTTTAAATCTAGAGGAGACAAAGCCAAAGACAATTAAATATACATAGGCCAAATAATAACATCGATGATCATGAATATAGTCAACAAAGATTTCCACCAACAGGAGCTAGTAATGACTTCCTATAAAGATGATAAGGACATGGTCTAGGAGACTTCAGCATCTATCATACCATTGATCTGTTATTTACTCTTTTGAACAACTATAGAGACATTAGCAGAAGGATCAAGAATGTATACATAATATTTAGTTTTTTCAAACATCAGCATTGCCCATACCATTAGAATGTCTAATACCAGGGCCGGGGAGATGGCTTAGTGGAATAAGTGCTTCCCTGGCAAGCTCAAGGGCCTGAGTTCAATCCCGGTTCTGGAAAAAACAAACAAACAAAAAGAATGTCTAATGCCATTTTATTTTTTGGGAGTGACTTGTTTTATTTTTATTCATTGGGTCTTAAATGTGATTCTCAAGGTGAGCCCCTGGACAGCACAGAAACACAGCACAGAGACACACTCATCCAAGGGTGTGCATGTGACAATGAAAGGGGCAGGGGCCACATCTGGGCCTTAGTGCCCAGAATAGTTACTCTAGTCAAACTATATCAGGTCTTGGGGGCGTGGGCAGCCTCTTTCTCTCACATAATAAGGCAAGCTAAGGGAATGACCCTAAGTTCCACAACCAGACTCCCCACTTTCCTTCAACAAGGTAGATAGCTATCTTTTTATTTCTCTTCCCTTTATGATTTTGTTTCTCCTCCCAAATTTACTGTTAGGTTTTTCAGAAGTGCCATAAAGAGATAGGAAAGACAAAGTGGTCTTTATTGGCTCTGAAGACATGGAGAGGTTCTGAAGGAGGTGGGTGTGATCCTCTGATATGAGACAAGGGGAGGCTGAGACTTTCTGCGTTTGCCAGGGGTGGAGTTTGAGGGGCGTGTTTAGTGATACCTGAGGAGCTGATTGGGGTTTCTCTCCTGGTGTGGGAAAAGTGAAAGGAAATTGTATCCAGGATGGGATTGGAGAAGAAGGGGAGGTGGTCTCTGGGAAGATGAGCTGTTGTTTTAGGGTTTCAGCTATGTAGATGACCACCATAATAATTCAGCAATTCATACTTGGGCCAGAAGCTATCACTTACCCTCTAATTCGGTTGATGTCGTTTTTTTTTAAGCCTTAGATAAAAATCTACCTTCACAAGACATCTCACCTCCATCACAACCACCACCACCACCACCACCATCATCATCATATCAATAGTATGTGGATTCAGGGCCTTCGCACTGAGCTACAGCTCTAGCCCTGTTTAATTTTGGGTCAGGTCTCAGAAAGCAGATGAGTTGCCCAGTTGGGCCTGAATTTACAATCTTCCTACATTAGCTGTGTTGACAGGCATGGCCTCACTGGTCTGGACTCTAATAATTCATTAATTTTGAGGCCCTAGAATTGCTGGAGGCAAAAGCTAAGAAATCTTCCTTTTTTCTCAGAGCCCCTCCTTGGTTTCTCTGTCCCCCTCTCCCAGTACTCGGGACCCCGCTGGACCACCCACCTTCCAGGAAGCCACCCAACCTCTCCCCAAGCCCAAATGGGGTTTTAAACCTGAGTTGTAGGTATGTCCTGCAGTCAGTGATCGTGTGTGGCATGGACTAGAAGTCCTTTGGTCTTTGCTCTTGTGGATTCTGAATGTTTCAGTGGGGAGCAAAATAAAGTTCCCCAGGCTGGGAGGAGCAATAACTCTGAAGCTTCAGCCTAGCCTGTGGGGTACCCTACACCCTCAGGAGCAGTGTCCTGGTGGATGGATAGTGCTCACTGGGGCAGTGTCCCACAGCTGTGTCCAGCAGCTGCCCAAGTGAAGACAGTTGCTCCGAGTGGGGGCCTGGGAACATCACTGGGAGTCCAAGGACAAAGGAACAGAGTGACTCCAAGGATGAGATGAAGGTCCAACCTGGAAGTTGGCATGCCCTGACTAGAGACTGTAGCAGGGCTACAGAGGCTGTGGGGACCATGCACAGACACAGTGACAGGGACAGCTAGCACCCACACTATTTAAACCGCACCATCTGCCAGGTCTTGAGCATCCCACTCCTGTGTGCCCTGGAGGAAGTATCCACCCATCTTCACTGTGTGATCACTGAGGACATGGAGCTTGTCCCACACCCAAGGGTCCTGCAGCACAAGGAGTTGGGATGCCCCAACCAGCAGTCCTCCAGTTCCAAGCCTGCATAGGTGTTTGTGCAACTGGGGCTGGGACCAAGGGCTCAGGCTGGCCTCCAGCCCTTGCCACATGGGACTAGCTTTGCTGCACTTCACCTGACCTCAGGGGGAAAGGAAGAAGAGCCTTTCTGCAACTCAGTGACCTTCCTTCCTTCCTTTGCTTTGTCCCCACTCAGTGTCCTCCCCTCTCCACCTCTCCTCTGTGTTGCTCTGGTTTGTCCTGATTTCTTCTTGTGTAGGTGGGGTCCCCAGATGTTGGCAGTGGGGCTCTGTCAGGCCTATCTCAGTTTTATTTGGCAGTGGTTGTGAGAAGGAAATAAACATAACTTTGGCACATATTTATTGGCTGTTGATATATGAAACATGGTGGAAAATGTGGTAAATGTTTAAATTTTATAAGTTTATTGCAGTAAAGACACACTGCTATGAATCCCCTTCAGAATCTTACGCCTATTTCCCATGCCATTTCTATGTACACCGTTTCTCAAACACTCCAATACACACTTAGAACACTGACTTCACTGTAATGTTCCTGAGGACAAACTCAGCTTGCACAGTTCCACCAAGGTAAAAAATCACAATCAACATCACTGTGCTTTTGGATCTTGGTTGATATGCTTTTCTCACATGAAAACTGTGTGATTTCCACTGAGAACCCTCATCTTTGGTCTCAGGTTCATAGCTAAGTTTTATCTCCCATGAGGACATTTCATAAAAAGCTAGAATCTGAGGCAGCACAACTGCACAATTTCAGTTAAACTGCAAATCCTGATGCTTTTGACAATCAAAAGTTGTGAAACAGTGGCACTTGTGTGCTAAAATTTCATGGAAAGGTGCAAAAAGAATTCCTCTTTTGCAATCCAGAGCTCCTCATTCAATAGTTTATTTTTTTATTTTGTGCAGTGGGGGACAAGGGAGATGGCTCAGTGGAATAAGCACTTCCCTGGCAAGTGCAAGGGCCCAGGTTCAATCCATAGTCCCACCAAAAAGAAAAAAAAAAAAGAATGTATTTTATGCAGGGTTCACTAGGCAGCATGGACTCCTAGTGATTCTCCTGTTTTTAGCCTCCCCAACACTAGGATTACAGGTGTGTGCCACCATGCCTGGATTATAGCTGAATAATACTCCATTGTGTGTAAGAAAAACAAAACAAAAACAAAAATCCCTTTATTCATTCTTCAGTTGATGTGCATTTGGTTGCTTCCAAGATTCAGCTATGACAACTTGCGCTGCTATCACATATATGGCTGTGATACAATGCCTTCAGTTCTGGAAAAATAGTCAGGAGGGGAATAGCTGGCTTGAATTGGACCTTCAGTCCTAGCTTTTTGAGGAATCTCCACATTTATTTCCATAGTAGTTAAAGCAATCTTTAATCCCACAGTGCTACAGTGCTGCCACAATTTATTATTGATTCACTTCTTCTTCTCCTCCTCCTTCTCCTTGTTCTTGTTCTTCGTGTTGTTTTTCTTCTTGTTCTTCTTCCTCTTGTTGTTCTTGTTCTTCTCCTTCTCCTTCTCCTCCTTCTTCTCCTTCTCCTTGTCCTCCTCCTTCTTCTCCTTCTCCTCCTCCTCCTTCTCCTTCTCTTCCTCCTCCTTCTCCTTCTCCTCCTCCTTCTTCTCCTTCTCCTCCTCCTTCTTCTCCTTCTCCTTCTCCTCTCAAACTTTCTGGGATTATAGAAGTGTGACATTATGCCTGGCTCTCTTTTTTATCTCTTTTAATTATTCTTGTTTTGAATTTGATAATGTCAGCAACTAGAATATCTATCTCTTTTTCTCTATGTTCCTGCCACATGGCATATTGGTCTTCATGCTTTGACTTTCAGTCTGTAAATTTTCTTTTGAGTTAAATGTCTTTCTTGTATACAGCATAATATTGGATTTTGTTTCTTTTTCAATTAATTTTATTGAGAAAAAATTCCCATGAGACAGCTCCAAAACAGGTTGGTAGGAGAGTTACAACAATTAATACATTGCATATTGTTGTCTTTGTAGTAGTCATTCATAGCACAGGACGCAGACATGATATCCTGTCCAAACACTATTATTACAAATCTTTCTTCTTACTGAATTAAGAGGAAGTAGCTATATATCTATCCTAACTATTTTGTATATACAGATGCAAAATGGTCCTTCATTTATATCACCATTTTTTCTTTAGTTTTGTCAGAGATGGGCATTCCATTGCCATCCAAATATTGTATGTGCATGAATCCACTTAGTCTTTTTTTTTGGTATGTGCATGAATTCAGCAAAATATTCCAATATAGTCTAGCAGTATACAGTAGTAGTGGGCTCTCCACAGGACTGACAATGTCCAAATCTGATGACTTGAGCCTTCCACAGCTCAGCATATTAACATGGCTTCACTTTAAAAAAAATTTTTTTTATTGAGAAACAAATATCAATGAGATAATTTCAAAGCTGACTAATAGGACAGTTTCAATAATTAATACATTGTACATTGTTATCTTCTTAGTGGTTATCCATAATATAAGAAGCAGGCAGGATATCCTGTCCAAACACTATTAGTACAAATCTTCTCTTTGAGTTAAGTGAGATTGCATTTTGTTCCTTCTCTTTGTCATTTTATATAGCACTCTCCACTGACCTTTGGAGTAGAGCTTTGGTGTAATTGTAACCTTAGCACCTACTAAAATTCAAATGCTGATATACCAGGTTCTAGTTCTTGTTCTTGTCCAGTTGTACCTGGCTTGGGTCTGGCTACTGTGGTTAGCTTCTTTCTGCTGCTGCCCTTGGAGATGAGTCTTTGTGCCCCTCTTGCAAGATGTTCTGCTCCTGTATTAGCTGTGTGGTTTTGATCCTAGTTTCACTGCAGGGACTTCAGCTGCAGGGTTTCTCCCCAAGCCTGTGTGCCAGGCCTGGGCTGGGTCTGAAGGGGTATGGTGGGGCAGGATAGTGCAGAAGCTGTCCCACACACTCACCGTTCCTTAGGTGGGTCTGGAAGGTTCCCAAGAGCGTGGTGGAAGTTCTCACTAATACGTTGGGCTTGGGCTGGCTCCGCATGGGTCAGGGAGGTCTGGAGAATGCAGGGAGAGGTCTCTCTTGTGCAGCTGTCCTGGTCTTGGTCCAGCAGGCCCAGGAGAGAGCAGAACCTCTTCCACACACTCGTAGGGCTTGGGATTGGGCGGATCTGGAGTGGTCCTGAGAGTGTGGCCCATGTCTTAATCCATTCTATCATCAGTCTGTTTCCTTTGATTGGTGAATTGAGGCCATTTACATTGGTGGTTATGTGCCTGGGAGACAGCTCAGTAGAATAAGCTCTTGCCTGGCAAGTGCAAGATGCTGAGTTCAATCCCTGATACCACAAAAAGAAATACGTTGATGGTTATAACTCATATGATTTATCTTTGTTATGTATTTTTCCTGCTATAGGTTCCATGCTTTCCCCCTCCTTCCTTATTCCCCCTATTTTAAATTACTTGCTCTGTTTGGTGGTTTCTTGCTGTTATTCTTGGAGTTGATTTTGTTTCTGTCTGTTTCTAGAACAGCTGTCAGTAATCTTTGTAGGGTTGGTTTACTGGCCATGAATTTCTTCAGTGATTCTTTGTCATTATCTTACCACTGAGTTTGCAGGGTACATCAATCGAGTATGGAAGTTGTTTTCTTTCAGGACTTGAAATATATCACTCTAGGCTCTTCTTGACTTGATGGTTTGTGTTGAGAAACCTGTCATAATTCTGATGGGCTTTGCATTGTAGGTGATCTGTTTCTTCTCTGTAACAACTTTTGCTGAATTTCTGGGATCTTGATTATTATGTATCTTGGTGAAGATTTATTTTAATTATGGCTGTTTGGAGTTCTATGTGCTTCACTTATTAGTATGTTAGATTCATTTCTCATGCTTAGGAAATTTTCTGCTAATATAATATAATATATATATATATAAAATATATATTACTACTTTTGCAAATATATATATATATATATATATATATATATATATATATATATATATATATATATATATATTATTACTTCTACAAATAGTTTTTTTTTTTTTTTTAAAGATTTATTTGTTTGTTTATTTGGTACAGGGTCTCACTGCACAGCTCAGACTCCTAGTGATTCTCCTGTCTCAGCCTCCTCAATGCTAGGATTACAGGTATGAGCCACCATGCCCGGTTTCAGTGGCCAGCACAGTTGGGGTTGGCGTGTTGTCCCAGGGATTGAATCTTGGTCCTTGCATTTGTCAGGCAGGCACTTAGACCATTGAGCTATCTCCCTAGCCCCTGAAAAATAGTCTTTTTATATAATTTGTGCTGACTCCTGCTGTTTCATTGACACTTCTTATTCTTACATTGTTTTTCTTTGCTTCATTTTCTAGCTCCTGAATTGTTGTTTCTTGATTCTTTATTAGTTTTAAGACATCTTCTACATTCATAAGCTGCACTGCTGTCTTCAAGGTCTCAAAATCTATCTTCAGTTTCACTCAAGCTGTTTTGCTAGCTTTTAATAGAATTCTTAATTTCATGGACATCTGTTTCATGCATTTTATTTATTTATTTAGTGGTATGGGGGATTGAACTCTGTACTTTGCACTTGCTAGGTGCTTATGTTGCCAAGCTATATCCCCAACTATTTCATGCATTTTAATTCTCTCCTGTATTATTTGTTCAATGTTTTCATCATTCTCCTCTATATTTTTATCTATGTCTTCTTCAGCTGAGCAATTCTTTTACAATTATTGTCATTTTTCAGATCTGAGAGATCATATCTGATCCTATTTCTTCTATAATCTGATGGACTTTTTTATTTACTGTAGTTACTTTCATTTCAGAAATGTCAGGTGTGACTTCCACATTTTTTATGTCCTTGCCCCTGGACTTGCTTTGGGTGGACTGGAGGATTGAGATTGCCTTTTGCTCCTTCCTTTTGGTATTTTTGAAGTTCCCTATGATCACCTAGACTCAGCTGTGGTGGGAGGGTGGTTGGGTGTGGGTCAGTAAGGCTCCCACTGGGGCTGGGGAGAGGGCTCAGTAGAATAAGTGCTTCCCTAGGAAGGTCCCCACCATGGTGGAGGTGGGCAGGGTAGGACTCCCCAAGGCTGTTGCAACTGGTGGGAGAGACCAGCTGATGTTCAGCAAAGCTTTTGTGCAGTTGGTGGATGTGGGCCAGACTCAGCAGGACAGCACAACTGCCCAGCCTCTGCCTAAGTTCTCAGGTGGTAGGAATGAGTGCCAGGATGACTGCTGCATGTGTGCGCACTCACCAGGATTCCATAGCCTCCCAGCATTCTCCTAAGTTCTTCTCTTCCTTCCCTTCTTTATATTTTGAGGAAGTCCTTTTCTACATCACAAACTTGTCCAGGTTGGACTCCAGCTTGTGATACTCCTGCCTCAGCCTCCCAGCGTGCTAGACTTACAGGCCTTTCCCGCCATTCCTGTTTTCAGAAAAAATGTTCAACTTAATTTTCTTGGTTGCTGCATGTTGAATGTGGGGCCTCCCACATGTTAGCACTGAGGTGAAGTCCTCTTCCAGTTCTCCTGATGAGAGGCTCAGATGCTGCCCCATGAGGATGTATAGGGTCACAGATGCTTGGGTCTGCAGAACTCAAAGTCCTGTGGGGAACCTCCAGGCCCTGAAACACCAAGGGCCAACAGTGATGGGAAGTAGAAATGTTGAAAGCAAGGTCTTCTCAACAGGGTCCAGGCAGGGGAGCCAGCAGCATGTCTTTGAGGACAGGGTGATGAGGGGCATAGCAGGTGGTAACTGATGTTAATATGCTGGAAGTCTGTTCTAGGCCTCCATCGCTTGTGCTGAGACCCACAGCAGGCTTACAGACAGGTTAATCTTTATGCCTATGGCCAGAGCCAAGACCTGAAAGTAGTCTGTGAAGTTCTGGCACCTCAAAGCAAGCCAGCACAGCAGCTGAGCACAGGTCTGGGTTAACTTCCTTCTACTCAGTTGCCACAGTTAGCAGGCAGTTGGGTTACTAGCTAACCCTCGTCTGTTCCTGTGTGCTTTCCCAAAGGTGCATTGTTCTTCAGTCTTTGAACCTGGACTTCATCAGCAGTTCACCCCTTTCACTTCCTGCATCCATAAACACCCCCAATGATGCTGTATCAGTCCATAGTGGGTTTTGATCATCTGGAGCCCCCATAGCTAAAATATATTTCATCTGTGTTTTATTGTCCTCCTACCCTGAGCAGATCAGTGGTCCTGGGCCAGGCCCTGATAATGCAGCCTCCAGAGGTCAAACAATGCCCCAGTCTGTGGTGCTGTCCATAGCCCAGGAGTCAAGGAAGGAAAAGTACTGAGTGTCCCATTGAAAGCGTGAGAAGGATGAATCTACCCTTGCCGCTGCTGAACACTGTTGGAGAGATCTCAGCTCAGGGAGTTGGGAAGAGAGAACTCAGAGCCACACACTGCACATATTCTGAACATCAACCAATTTTTTAATACCAAACCAATTTATTTTGTTATTAGTTTTGGTTTTTGGAGACAAGGTTTCACTGTGGTGATCCTCCTTGAATTCCTGGTGATCCTCCTGTCTTAGCCTTTGGTGTATTGGGATGACAGGTATGTGCCACCACTCTGGCCCACAAACTGAAGCATTCTTGGATTGGCTCCAGACTGTACTCACCCATCCCTCAATACTCTGGTGTGCCATGGGCTTTGGTGTCTGTGTGTGCAGTTAGTGCTTTTGTGCAATATTCCATGTGTCTGGGGTGGGTGCAGGGAAGAGGCATTTTCCCTGGGTCACAGAGCAGAGCACATGCACAGGGGAAGCTGAATGGGAGGATCATAAGCTTGAGCCCAGCCAGGGAAATTTGGAGATTTAAGGAGATGCTATCTCAACACAACAGAGGCAGAAGGGCTGAGGCGTAGCTCCTCTCCACAGGACACCCCTTGCACATATTCTGGGCTTTTCGGCAAACCACAGAAACAGCCAGCTTTTGGATATCTTTTTCATATTGCTTTTTAGAAAGCAAGAATTATTTTTCATTTCAAAACTCAGATTCTTTGTGGAGGCGCATGATTACTTAAGCATCAGCAGGCCAGGGCACAGTGCCGAGCCGCTCCCTGGGATGTGATCAGGTACCTGTAAGGTACCTGGATGATTTCATGTTCTCTAAAACCAAAGAATGAATTTTAGGAATGAACGGAAGTTAAGAGCAGAGTAGATTTATTGAGGGAAAGAAAGCTTCTGTCTGAGAGAGGAACACGAGGGGCCCCCAACCAGGTTGCCCAGGAAGCTCTTTCTTTCAGGGATTTTTATAGAGTAAGACCATGCGGTGAGGTGGGTCTGAGATGGGGAGCATGGGAACTCACTTAAGTGGCATGAGGTGGGACAAAACTGGTCAACCAGTGAGATTACATCATTGCTCAGGTAAAATTGGTTGAATCCAGGACCAAATGAAGAAGCGAGTCATGTAGCAAGCAGGCATGAATATGGGACAGGGGCTCTTCCTTTTGGAGGTTGGGTTAGTGACTCTTTCGGGCTCTTTCAAGGTGACAGATACTTATTTAGCATATCAGTCCTTGATGCCCATCCCTAGGAAGTGTGTGGCTGCACTGACTGCTCCTTGGTCTGGAGGTCTGGCCCACGGTGGGAGTGTTTGTCTTTCCCAATTTGCATAGTCACTTTGTCTTCCACGTTTCTCCTTGAGGGCCCAGTTCTGTCTGACTGTCTAGAATATTTCTGTCTGAATTAGCTGTTTACAACAGCAAGTCTAGCTTCATAGGCTCCTCCTCATTGTCCAGGGCGCACTGGTGTCCCCAGTCAGCTGGTGCCAGTGACCCCGACTTATCCTACACTGTCTCCACCCACACTGAGTTTTAGTGGCTCTGGGCTCCATGAGAAGTGCATGGAGAGAGGCAGTGACCTGTGCCATATCTCTGCTCCTTGGTTTACTTGTTTTTTATTTTTATATTTATTTACTTATTTGCAGTGCCAGATTAAACTGGGTACCTTGTGCTTGCCAGGTGGGCACTTATGCCACTGAGTTCTATCCCTGGCCTTACTTCTTTTTTAATTGACATCTAATAGGCCAGTAATTTTTTTTTTTTTTTAGTGAGACAGAATCTTGCTACAGAGTCCAAGCTGGCCTTGACCTCATGGTGATCCTCCTGCCTCAGCCTCCAGAATGCTGGGATTATAGGAATGCAGTACCACACCTGGTTTCAGTCCAGTCATTCGGAGGTAGCGTAGAAGAAATAATAGGCAGAATGGAGGTAAGGAAAGGATTGTTGGAAACTCGTACTTTTAAGAATACTGCAGCTACACAGCTGGTCACCCCAGGAAATACCTATCCCATCCTTTGCTGAGACTCAGACCCCTTCCCTACCAGATCCACCACATGCAAAAATCCGCAGAAATCCTGCAAGTCCAGAAATTGCCTTCACTGAGCAAGTGAGGAGCAGGACCTATTCAAAGTTGAGTGAGGCCAGAGAGTCTTCCAGTCACATGCAGGGAGTTGCCACTTGGAGTGTGGGCCAGCACCATAGACTTGGCCAGTATCCCCAAGCCTGGCCAGTGCCCGAGGCTCTGCCAGTACTCCTAGGGCTTGGCCAGCACCCCTAGAGCCCAGCCAGTATATCAGACCTGACCAGTACTCCCAAGCCTTGTTAGCACCTGTAGGCCTGGCCAGCAATCTAGGGCTGGCCAGTACCCCCAGGGCCCGGACAGCACCCTCAGACCCAGCCAACACCCTAGAGCCAGCAACCCAAGGCCTCACCAGTACCCTAGGCTTGAGCAGCACCCTAGACCCAGCCACCTTTTCTGGCTCCTCCACCCGTTCCAGAGCAGCACAAAATCTCTAGCTCGAGCTCAGTATGGCTCAGTCCTGCCTCCAGAATCCCAGCCTCTCCCCAAGATGAAAACCTGTTCTGCTCCACAAGGGAGTGGACCTGCCATGAAAGGGTGGGTGAGTTCCTTGTTTCAGTCTGGGCATCCTTAGACCAGAGACCTGGAACAATTCTTTGCCCATTTCCCTTGTATCTCCTCCCCTCCCCACAGGCACCCTGCATCCTATTATTTCTCATTTATTCTTCTATTTATCCTCTAGGAAGCATAAAGATAGATGATGGAGACAGGGAGGGAAGGCCGAGAGAGGAGGTGGAGAGTGAAGTCGTGTTACATGTGAACCAAGCCTACCAAAGGGACTCAAGTACTACACGTAGCACATACACCTTAATAAAGTGCTATAAGGGAGGTTTGGCAGTGGGGGATAAAATTAATCTTTAAAAAAGATAAGAAGAAATGCTAACCAAGTGAGGTGGCACAGGCCTATAATTCCAGCACCTGGGGAGGCTGAGGCAGGAGAACCACAAGTCCAAGCCCAGCTAGGGCAGTTTGGTGACTGAGCAAGACAGGTCTCAAAATGAAAATAAGGAGCTGGGGCTATAACTCAGTGAGAAGGTCCTAGGTTAGAGTCCCACTATTGCAATAAACAACATCTCTAAACAACCTGAGAAAAGTCTGATGGAGTGAAGGTGCATGGTGCTGTGGCAGGAGGGCACACCTGCTCTCTCCCCTTCTGCAGAGCCCTCTCAGCCTGGCATTTGCCTCTCTGTGAGGAACTGGAGAGGGCACAGCAGGCGGCAGGTCACCAGCTCACAACCCAGGGACCCTACAGAGTTCAGGATGGTCTGGTGGCTTCTTTCCTCTCCACCAAACCAGCCAGATCCCCACCTGGACCCTAGGATAGGATTCCACCCCTGGCTCCTGAGTTTAAAGCTCTTCTTTTGTTTTCTAGGCCAGAGCTTTGTTGATTACAAATCAGAAAGTTAGGTGTAATGGTTCATACCTGTAATTCCAGCATTCTGGAGGCTGAGACAGGAGGATTACTGCAGGTTCCAGGCCAGCCTGGGCTCCACAGTGACTTCAAGGCTTGCCTGGACTGCACAGTGAGACCCTGTCTCAGAAAAAAAAAAAAAAAAGAGGGATACAGGCACATCTGGAGGCCAGCCTGCCAGGGATCTTATACCTGTACTGAAGTAATTTTGTCTGTCCTGGCAGCAGGGTGAGGCCAGCTTGGTGGTGCTGGGTGACCATGGTTGGGGGTGGCAGGCAGTGGCTCTTGATGCTGGGCCAGGCCCATCTTGCAGGTAGGCTGAAGCAGGCTATTGCCCCTCAGCAGCCCCTGCCTATCCAGCCTCCCAGAGCCGCTTGTGCATGGTCCTGTAAAGGCAGAGAAGTCTGAGCAAGGGTGTAAGCCTGGGCCACGCCTGGCTGGAGCAGCAGCTGGTCCTGCTGACCTGGGCACACAGAGAGAGTGGCTCTGGCTAGGGCAGCACTGGAGCACTTCAGCAAGGAGTGAGCTAGTATTAAGGGCTTGGTAAGGGAGATTGGGACTGGAGACTGCCCACTGTGTGAACTGGGCCATGCACCATAGGCTGGTGCAGGGTCTAAGTAGGGCTGTGGCAAACACAAAGCACTGGGGAGTAGCATTTCATCCCGGACATAAAGGATAATTGAATTGTAATTCCAGCAAAATTGAGAGTAAAATCTACAGGAAAAAGAATAATAAAATGGCCTTTTCAGTTGTTTGGCAAGAGAGGAGGGAGAAAGTATTTGGGTGCTCTGTGGCTTCTCTAGGAGATGTGGGGCAGTGTACTCATGGCTTGTATGTGGAGGAGAGATCAGGCGCTCTGTAGACCAGCCCCGTCTGACTCCAGGGCAGTGGGTGCAGCTTGTGAAGGGACAGCTGGTGGAGAGCTAAGGTGACTCTGCAATGCCCCTGCCAGTGGCTGAAGTCAGCCTGCCAGGCCCGGGCAGGGGTATTTGAAGTATTTGACAGCGGTTGCAGCTGGGTGACATAGATCTTGTACAGAAGCAGCTAGAGTTCAAGACAAAAGCAGGCTCCGAGTCTAGGAAAAAGTTATCATAAGTGATCTTGCCTTTGTATCTTAAAGGATATAATGAATGCCGTTACTGCATCATGAGCTTACCAATGGGTGCCATAACTACAAGAAACTTTGTCTCTTGATTTACTCCTGTACCAAGAGCATAAATAGGCTAGACAGAACTTTTTTTTAAATTTTAATTTATTTTTTATTTTATTGAAGTACAAATATCAATCAGACAGTTTTACTATACCTTAACAAGACAGATTCACTAAATTAATACATTGCAAACTGTTTTCATACTGTTTTGGTATTGTACAAGGTGCATACATGATATTATACTTACAGACATTATTATAGCAGATGTCACTTATCAGTAAATTAAGACTGTAGCTGTTTACTTATTTTTTATACCTGAATTATATCAAAAATTCAATAATTATTTTTCTAGTGGATGACCAGAGTACTAGAAGCCGACATAATATCCTGTCCAACCACCATTAGTGCAAATCTTGCCTCTCATAGGATTATGTAGAAGCACAGTGTTATCTATCCTAACTGTACTGTCTGTACACACACATCATGAGTTTTTCTTTCTATACCCCTTCCTTTGTCTACACTTGTCAAAGGTGGGGACTCCATTGTCATTCAACTAACTTAGGTGCTTGAACTCGACAACACAATCCAACACAGTCCAGCATTCCACAACAATAGTGAGTTATTCAAAGAAGTTGTTGACCATAGCCATTTACAGCTCAGCTTAATATTAGGTCCTGTGATGTATACTTCATTTTTATACTTTTCTGCTGGATGGTTAAGACCTAGATAGAGCAAGACTTATATACCAACACATGAACTTTATGTTTCTTATGTGGTCAGTGAAGTCCCCTCAGGGTTTATCTTGTAGTCCTGTACACTATTCTGTAGATCCTTTGTCTGTGTCATCCATGTGGATGAGTCACGGCCAATGCTTGACCACTTTGCTCTCTGTGAGAGCCTGAGAGAAAGTTTTCTCTCCATGTGATTCTCCCCAGGCACACTATAGAACTTCAATCTCTTTCTATAATTTCCTTGTTCAGAAAATTTGGAGCTCAACTGAGTTTCATGATGTTGCAGTACAGGTTCTCTTACATCCTGAGTCTTCATTGACCTTGAAAGGCTAGAGCCAAAATGTTGGCTGGCCTTGTGGCTCTTCTATTTTTCTTGATTTGTGAACTTATGTTGTTAACCATCCAGAAGAAAAGCTGATTAGTATCCTGCAGCATATGCCATTCACTTTGCCTTATCTGGCTCAATTGATTTTGATTGTTGTTGTACGTTTCCTTTTGTATTTCTGCTTTTTGCTTCTTATACTAGGGAGACTGTATGATATTTACACATGTGTCTGGTTTATTTCACTTATGAGTATATCTTCAAGTGGCATCCACTTCAGTATAAATGCTTCAAACTTATCATTCTTAATAGCTGAGTAATACTCCATTGTATAGAAATACCACATCTTTTTCAACCATTCCTCATGTGAAGGACATCTTGGTTGTTTCCAAGATTTTGCTATCACGCATTGTGCTGCTATAAACATAGGTACACATATATCACTATGATACAATGTTTTCAGATTCTTTGGGAAAATTTTCAGTAGGGGAATAGCAGGCTTGAATGGGATTTCTAGTCCTAGTGTTTTGAGGAGTCTCCACACTGATCTCCACAATGGTTGCACCAGTCTACATTCCCACCAGCAGTGGAGAAGTGTTCCCTTTTCCCCATGACCTCTCCAACATTTGTTGTTGGTTGATTTCCTTATGATAGCCATTCTTTCTGCAGTGAGATGGTATCTCAGTGTTGTTTTTATTTGCATTTCACGAATGGCTAGCGATGTGGAGCATTTTTTCATATATTTATTTGCTTCTTTAATTTCATCCTCTGAGAAGTGTGTATTCATCTCAGATGCCCATTTCTGAATTGGGTCTTTAAATTTGAGGGCCCTGTTTTATCTTAGTTCTTTATATATTCTAGACAGCAGACCTTTGTCTGATTGCTTATTAGTTAGAATTTTTTCAAAATTTGTGGGTTGTCTTTTCACTCTGTTGACAATTTCTTTTGACATGCAGAAGCTCCTCAAGAAGAGTCGATCCCAGTTGTTGATTCTTTCAAGTGCTTTCCATGCGAATATATATTTGTTCACGAACTCTTTACCTACCCCTATCTTCAAGAGTTCCTCCTACTTTCTCTTCCAGGAGATGGAGTGTTTCTGTTTTAATGTTTAGATCTTTAATCCATTTTGACTTTAACTTAGTGCATGGTGATAGAGCTGGGTCAAGTTTTAGTTTTCGGCATGTAGAAAGCCATGTTTTCCAGCACCATTTGTTAAAGAGGCTGTCTTTCTTCCAGTGAGCTTGTTTAGCCCCTTTGTCAAAGATCAGATGGCTTAGTGTGATTGTAGATGCCTCTGCATCTTCTAATCTATTCCACTGATCCTTAGGTCTATTTTGTTGCCAATACCATGTTGATTTTATCACAGTGGCTTTGTAGTATAATTTCAAATCAGGAATTGTGCTGCCTCCTGCCTTGTCTTTATTGGCCAAGATTGCCTTTGCTATTCTAGGTCGTTTGTGGTTCCAAATAAATTTTAGGAACGATTTCTCTAGGTCTGGGAGGTATGTTGGTGGCAGTTTGATAGGGATTGCATTAAATCTGTACAGCAATTTTGGGAGTATGGCCATCTTCACGATATTGGTTCTTCCTATCCAGGAGCATGGTATATCTTTCCATTTTCTGAAATCCTCTATAATCTCTTTTCTTAGGGTGTTGTAATTTTCCATGAAAAGATCTTTGACTTCCTTTGTTAAGTGAATCCCAAGGTATTTCATTTTCCGCGGTGCTATTGTAAAAGGTATTATTTCTATTGTTTCCCTTTCAGTGTGCTTGTTATCTGTGTAGAGGAATGCTAATGACTTTTGAGTATTGATTTTGTATCCTGCTATGTTACTGAATTTCCGTATCAGTTCTAGAAGTTTCTTGGTGAAATTTTTGGGGTCTTCCAAGTAAAGTATCATGTCATCTGCAAATAGTGATAATTTAACTTCTTCAAAAAAAAAAAAAAAAAAAAAAAACATTGTAACCTATTCTTATTCCCTTTATTTCTCCCTCTTTTCTAATGGCTGTTGCTAAGGATTCCAAGACTATATTGAATAGGAGGGGTGATAGAGGACATCTTGTCTTGTACCTGATTTAAGAGTAAAAGGTTTCAGTTTTTCCCCATTTAGGATTATATGAGCTTTTTGGTTGTCATAGATGGCTTTTATCAATTTAAGATAGAGTCCATCTATTCCAATTTTCTGTAGGACCTTGAACATGAATGAGTGTTGGACTTTGTCAAAGTCTTTCTCTGCATCAGTTGAGATGATCATGTGGTTTTTAGATTTCAGTCTATTAATATAGTGTATTACATTTATAGATTTTTGAATATTGAATCATCCTTGCATCCCTGGGATGAATCCTACCTGGTCATGGTGTATGATCTTCTTGATGATTAGCTGTATTCTATTTGCCAGGATTTTGTTGAGTATTTTTGCATCTATGTTCATGACGGAGAGTGGCCTGTAGTTCTCCTCTTTGGCTATGTCTTTCCCTGGTTTTGGAATCAGTATTATACTTGCCTCCAGAAATGATTTCGGGAAGACTTTTTCCTTTTCAACTTCATTGAAGAGTTTGTGGAGTGTGGGAATTATATCTTCTATAAGTTTTTGTAGAATTCAGCTGTGAATCCATCAGAACCTGGACTTTTCTTTGTCAGTAGGCTTTTTATTATGTTTCATATTTCGTTGGCTGTTATCGGCTTATTGAGAGTTGTTATATCTTCTTGATTCAGATTTGGCAATTTGTACGTTTCGAGTAATCTGTCCATTTCTTCTGTGTCTTCTATTCTGTGAGTGCAAAGATTCTTGAAGTACCTATTGATAATCTTCTGAATTTCTGCTGGGTCTGTGGTGATTTCACCCTTTTCATTCCTTATCGCTTGTAGTTGAATTTTCTTTTGCCTCTTTTTGATGAGGTTGAAAAGAGGCTAATCAACTTTATTTAGTTTTTCAAAGAACCAACTTTTTGATTTGTGGATTTTTTGAACTGTTTTTTCATCTCAATTGAATTAATTTCTGCTCTAATCTTTATGATTTCTTCCTGTCTTTGCGCTCTGGGTTTTGTTTGCTCTTCTTTTCCTAGTTGTCAGAGGTGCAACATTAGGGTGCTAATTTGTTCCCTTTCTGTTTTCCTAATGTGTGAGTTCATAGCTATTATTTTCCCTCTAAGAACTGTTTTCATCGCATCCCATAAATTCCGGTAAGTTGTACTTGAATTTTCATTAAATTGTAGATATTGTTGAATTTCTTGTTGAATTTCTTCTGCAACCCATTGATTGCTGAGTAGGGTGTTGTCTAGTTTCCATGAATTTAGTGGGTCAGCAACATTTTATGAACATCTGGGCCAACTGAGTGACAAGAGCTATCTTTAGGGAGAGTTGCCTCTCTGCCTTCTGGGTCTAATGCTTTATAACAGCTCAGGGCAGTAGCTGAGGGAATCATAAACCAGCTGGCTTTCCTCCCTGCTCTGAGTGGCTCTCTTTAGCTTATCAAAGGTAATGGCTTTGTGGGCTGCTCAGCGAAGTCCCTCTTAAGTAGAAATCATGAGGTCTCATCTTTCTAGGTCCCTAGATTCTGCCAGGGGAGATGTTGCTTGTTCCTGGAGTACGGAGCCAGGGACAGCACCCCTTCTGCTCCTCTGAAGAGAGTGGAGTCAAGGGTCACATTGGAATCTGCCAGGTTAGGATCTGTGACCACCTCAGGCCCTGAAACGCTGGGGTAGAATGGGTGGGTTTGAGGAGGTGGGCCCAGATGCCTGTGAACTGTGGAGAGAGCTGTCCAGGAGAAAGGGGCAGGGATGCTGACATCTCCTCTGCCCTGCTGCCTCCCAGGGTGGGACCTGGGGCAGTAGGCATGATTTGGGGGCCAAATTATAATTTGGATTGAGTCTGGAGTGCAGCAGGGTCAGATGCAGTGGACACATTGGGCAGACAGGCATGTAGCTGTGAGAAGCCCCAAAGAGGGCCATAGGGGCCGCAGGTGAGGGGAGGGGACAAGCTGGAGTCACCTCAGTCGATAATCCCTGAGGGACCCTGTCTCCTGGGAAGCGTCGGCCCACCACCAGTGCTAGGTTTATGGGCCGGGGAGGGGGCAAGTGAGCTTTTATCTGTCCCAAGGGTGAGAGGAGACAGCAGAGCCAGGAAACCACCAGAAGTACAGAGGGAGGCGGTTGGGCACAGAGGGGTTAAAGTTTCAGAGCTACAACCCATTAGTGGCAGCTGGGGGAGCTGAAAGCAGTGTGTATGTGTGTGTGTGTGTGTGTGTGTGTGTGTGTGTGTGTGTGTGTGTGTTAAAAGCTGGGAGAGCAGCGGAAGCCTGGAAGGGAAGGTGAGCAAGCTCACCAGATTTGAAGTGGGAGGGCACAGGAAGCTGCCTGCAGCACTGGAGTGGGGCCCAGGACCCATCTCCCTGGGTGGCTGTGACAGGAGGTGCCTTGGTCAGAAGGGATCTCCTGTCACTGGATGCAGTGGCACAAGGCAGAGGCCAGGCTGTAAAGGTGTGGAGTTTACTGTGCCTGGTGCAGCAGACAGGTGACCACTGGTTTAATACTATCCTCTAGTTATGTCTGTTTTCTTTTAAAATCATTTTCATTATATTATTATGATTATTATGATTATTGGTACTGAGACTTGAACTGAGAACCTTGTGCTTACCAGGCAGGTGCTTGTACCGCTGAGCTATATTCCTCACTATCTTCTAGTTACTGTGGACTCATCAGGTCCCCAGTCTTCTGAACAAGTGTCCAGTGAAGGCTTAAATAAGAGACAAATGGAAAGATTTCAGGGCTTCAGGAGGTTCAGAATCCCTCCCACAGAATTTATGATGCTCAGGGTTATGACCAAGACATTCTCTGGGCAGGACTGTGCTAGGAAGGAAGGGGATGCTGAGGAAATGCAGGAGTCTGGGCAGGACGTGGGGGTTCCTTTGAGGACCTCAAGTAATGCATTATGTGAATTTAGAGGAGCTGGCATCTCCGGGAAGGCCTTCTCTACCTGGCTAGTTGAGGTAAGACCAGGCATCCTTAGCCGTGGCCTGCCTTGTCCTTGAGGCGCCTGGCTTTACCTACCTTCTCAGGACAAGGGGCCCTTGGTCTGGGGCAGACTCATAAGTCAACATGGAAAGCCAACTGGTCAGTGCAAATCCTGCTTAGAGCCCCTGTGCTGTGGACTCCATTGGATGACAGGGCCATCTGCAGGGCACACAGAGAAGCACCCTCTCAACCTGGGAGCACAGGGACATGTGGCGGAAAGATGCTGCAAGCTCAGTGGCTGAAGTTCGTGCCGCCCTGCCCCTCAGCGCAGAATGCTCAAGGTGTCCAGTGTGGCTCCCTGGTGTCTCCAGGTGTCTGGGACCTACACGGTGCCTCATCCTGTCGCGTCTTCTTCATGACACCCTGTGTTTGCTGATGACAGCCTGGGTGTTGAGCTGAGTCGCTCTGAGACAGCGCCTCCACTGGCAACCTGGTTGAGTCTGATTCGAGCCTTACAGGCTCAAGCTTCTGCTCTTCCCACTTCAGCTCCCCAGAGTGCGTGGGTTATGCCTTGGCCTACCTTTCCTCCTTCAAGCTGCTTCACTTAGGTATTTTTGTTTTAAGATGGGAAGCAGGTGAATACACTGCCTAGTCCAGGTGCCCTCTTGTGCTGCTATTCCTTGACAAGGTCTTTGTTGTTCCTTGTATGCAGAGTATGAATCACTACTCCTGTGGGGGCCCTGTCCATGGAGCACAAACATTACTCTATGCTTCTCTCTTGTTAATATGCTCTTGCATTAACTGGATTCCTGTCTTGGTAGAGAGCTCACAGGAGAACTGAGGGGAATCTACTGGGGTGGCTCATGATTGTCATTCCAGAACTCCAGGAGGCTGAGGCCACTGGATCCCAAGTTCAAACCCAGTTTGGGCAATTTAGTGACTTAACAAGATCCTGGCTCAAAATGAAAAGTAAAAAGGGCTGGAAAACACAGTTCTGTGCAAACGCTTCAGTTAACATTCACATGTGCACATGCGCACAGAAGCACACACACACATACATACACACATGCACACACATGCAAACATACACACACAAATGAAAGAAAAAACGGAGGGAAAAGGAAGGAAACTGAAAGAGATGAGAACAGGGTGGTGGGTGGAGGGGCCGTGCCTCCCTCGTATCCACCCTCTGCTGCAGCCGTCTTCTGGAAGAGCGGAAAAGTCCACCAGCGCCATGAGAAGCTCCACTTCAGAGAACAGCTGCACTGCCATTGCTGCCCAGACTCACACAGAGTCCTGGCAGAGCTTGTGGTGTTGTACGTCGGGGATGTCACCATGGCTCCAGACACCAGTGTCTCTGTGGGCAAAGCTGAGCCCTTAGAGGGCAACCAGCTCCCTTAGGGGCCCTGTGCTCTGTCCCATGCTCCCTGGGCCAGCATGAGTGGCTGTGTGCACTGCAGCACATGGCACTTTGTGGTAGCTGCTGTCCCTGCCATTGTGAGTCAGGTGACACTGCTGAAGCCTCCAGCTGCCTGCAGGGGCATCATCCAGCAGCTCTGCTCTGCACTTCCTCTTCCTGGATCAGTGCCCTTCTCTGGTTTTAATCCATGCAGGGCAGGGACTGTAAGAAGCTCTGGAAGGGACATTAGTGACCACAGGACAGAAAGCCCAGTTCCACCCATGACAGATAAATAGGCTTCCAAGACCCTGCACAGAGGGCCTTTAGCGATTGTAGACTCCTGTGCCCAAGCCTGTGGCTGAGGTTCTGTATCTGTCCTGCGCTGACCAGTGAACCTAGCCAGGCCTTGATAGCCGGGCCATCAGGAAGCAGCGCCCTGAGCCACAGGCAGCTGCTTGGAGGGTGCAGGAGGTGAGGAGGCCCATGGGAGGTCTGCAGTCTGTGAACACTGTGTCCCTGCATGGGACACACTCAGATGTCATCTCTTCCACACACCACGCTTACCACCCTGGAGTGACAGGACCGAGGGGTGTTGTTCCATAAGCCTTCACCACACACTTAGGACTCTTAGCCTTTAAAACTGTGAGCTAGATAAACTTCTTTTCTTTATAAAGTTAGCTGCTCTCAAATATTTTGTTGGTGTAACAACAGAAAGGAATAATCCAGGGGTACAACTGTGGTCCCCAGTGCCACTGTCAACCCTGAATCTGTTAGTCTACATGGGGAGCAGAGTGGCAGGTGAAATAAGGGCCAATCAGCGGTGGGGCCAGGCAGGAAGAGCGTCACCAGGTCCCTGGGGTCAGAGTCACTCAGGGTGAAAAGGTGCTGGGGCAGAGTGGGGCAGGAGAGGGAAAGGTTCTAGAGGCCACCGTGCCAGTGGCGCTTGGGCACTGGACTTCTGACGCCACATGAAGGGAACACAGCAAATCCACAGATCTGCAGACAGCAAGCATCCCCCATCCCTGATGGCACCCTGAGAGGGGACATGAGGGCTGGGCAGTGCAGATGGCCAAGAAAAGAGCAGAAAGGCTGCATTGAGGGCAAGAAATGCATAGGACTTGCATGAGGAAATGGGGTCACCACAAGAGCAGCCAAGAAGCAAAGGAAAGCTTCCCAAGCACTGTGTGCACCAGGGAGCAAAAGTGGGAAGGACACGGGTTTAAAGAACCTTAATGTGGAATGGAGAAGACCTGGCCTTTGCAGAATGCATGCCCTGGAGACTGGCCCAGCCTGGTGGAGAAGCCGGAGCACCCGAGGGCCAGGTGAGATTGGTCAGTTGAGGCAGAAAAATAGCCCACCCTGGGCATCCTCTGCAAGGGCTCACCCGAGCATGTCAGATGAGGCTACCTTCTCTCCCTGTCCTGCCTTTAGCCACAGGATTGCAGCAGTGTCTGTCCTCGCGCCTCTCCCTGCCACAGCAGCTGCTTCATCCCTGCCCAGAGGATGGAGCTGTCAGGGTCAGCAGCAGAACTTATCTCTGTCCTGCCCACCTGCCCACCCAACCCCATGGACTCCTCTCCTAAGCCAGACTCTGGCTCTGAGTGCCACCTGTGCTTCCTGTGCCACCACTGAAAGCAGCATTGCCACAACACAGTCACCAGCAAGGCTCAGTGGCTCTGGAAAAACTGCCTTGGGGTGTGTGTGTGTGTGCATGTGGGGGTGGGGGGTATCTGCCACTGACCAAGAGTGGTGGGCAGAGTAAAACAAATGGATGTCATAGACGACAGCTGGAAAGTTTTCCACAGGCTTCTGCTTGACATCATTTGAAATTTTTTCTTCCCAATATTGGGGCTTGAGCCCAGGGCCTTCATAGTTGGCTAAGTTCTTGGCCATTTTAATGTTTTATTTTGAGACAGGGCCTTACTAAATTGTTATATTGTCCAGTTTGGACTCAAATTTACCATCCTCCTGCCTCAGTCTCCTGAGGCACATACCACATGTCAGCTCCTGCTCCCCTCTGGGACAGCTGCCAGTCACCTCTGCCCAAGCAAATGGACACTGCTGTGTGTGTTGTTAGGTCTGACCAGGCTGGCCACAGAGCTCTCCCCGGAGACTGTGGGTCATGGTCCTCCCTCTCTGTGGCAGGAACCACTCCATACCTTTGGCTTCAGAGCCCTGAATGCTCTGGATACAGCTGGAGTTGTTTCTTCCTTTTGGCATGGGCCTGTATTTTGGTAGCCAGGGCCTTGCTGTTACAGGACTGGCCAGCACAGCGCAGGAAGTGGACTGTAGTCTCTGTCACCAGAGGAAATTGTGGGAAGCCACCGAGCCTGGGCCTCCTCGCGCACAGCAGAGAGGGGCTGATGGGAACATGAGCAGACCAGGGTGGGCTGGGGTAGGAGGAGGCACCCCAGAGGTTTTGGCCGCTTTGTGGACTTTCCAGGATGCTGGCTGACGTGGCTGGGGCTCTGTGCAAACTCTTGGGTTCTGTCTGGATTATGGGTTCAGAAAACCCCCAGGGCATCACTCACTTTGCTGTCACCATGAGTGCGGCTGCCTCAGCCCCATCCAGCCCTGGTCTTTGTGGTTTCACCCTGCAGGGCTTCTCAGTGTGGCTTGGTTTTTCCCCTCTAGTGTAGTCATTCTGAAGGAGTTTGGGGTCACTGAGGGCCGGAGCCCTGGTGAGTTTCAGTTCTCTGTGTCACCCGGAAGTGAGTGCTGGCTGCCGACGGAGGCCAGAAATGCTTTTTCCATGGGGATAGCAGAAACTGTAGTGCTCTATGTTTTTGCACAAATGACACCCAGAAAGTCACCAGGTTCTCTTCTGTGACCAGACTGTGTAGGGTCTTGTGCTCCCACGTGTGCATACTCGGCATGCCCAGTAATGCAAAGAGCACGCTGGGCTTTTCTTGGCCTGTTTTTGTTCATTATAAAACTCTTTCCCCCCGAACTCTGCAATGCTAGTTTTCACAGCTGTGTGCTTTCATCTTATTATGGGGATCATTTTATGGGGAGAACCAAGGCTGGGGCAGGAGGGCAGAGGCCACCTGCATGGTTGTGGTCTCAAGGGGTCGTTGGCTGGTAGCCAAGGCTGGAAATTGGCTGCCTGCCTATCCTCCGCAGCTCTGCGATATTTTCAGAGTATTTCTCACGTGTGCATGCCTGTGTGAACAGCCTCACAGTTAACCACAGTGGATTCCAGCAAGCGCTGAAGGAGGTGGAATGGCTCGAATCGCCCAGGGCACAGAGAAGCTGTGTCTCCTTGCAGCTCACCTTTGCGGCACCCTGTGCCAGTACCGCACTGAGACGCTCCTGGCTGCTCCCACATGAGGTGTAACTGAAACATACTGTGGATGTTGAAATGAAAAATATTTATCACAGTGAAAGACACATTGCTGTGATGACCTCAAAATTCTCCCTCTCAACCTGTCTTTCTTGCCACTGTTGCAGCATGAAGCAGGTCCACTAGATGCACCCTTGTGGCTGCCTCAGTGTCCTGACTTGATTCAGATGTTGCCCTTTCATGGTTGTTTTGACTTGAGGAGCAGCCGGAGGTTACAGGTCCTGACTCAGTGAATAAGGTGGGTGAGGAGCACAGTCCTACTCTTAGGTGTCCGCCTTCCTGTTAGATGGCCCTGGGCAGCGGCACTCACTGTAGATTTTGCTCACAGCTCGTAAAGACACTCAGGAAAGATGGCTTCTAGAACTGCTTCAGAAAGTGGTCAGAACAATGGAGCAAAAGTTGACATGGCTTGGATCCTCCCAGTTCTCACATGCATGGAAGTGGACAGGGTTGTGGTGGTGCTGTGCCCATCTGCAGATTTGTAGGTTCATCCATCAACCAATTAAGGAGATAAATGTACTGGGGCATGATCTGGGTGGCTCCCTGCTTCCTGTCTGCTTCCTGGCTCATGGGATGAGGTGTGGCCTTCCACTCAGGCCTTTCTGCCATGCCACTTCTGCTTCTTAATTTTTATTTTCATTAATGCATGCTTGTGTCATAAGTTGGTAGAAGGACACAACATGTCTTAGTTCCTTATATCCCCTTCCCCTCCAGCATGCCATTTCTACCTCGGAGCCAGCTGATCATGGGCTGAAACTGAGCCAGAATAAACCTCTCCTCTTGTAAATTGTGGGTGTTGAACATTCACTGTGTCTCAGTGAAAGTGATTTGTTTTTTTTTTTTTTTTTGGCAGAACCAGGGATTGACCTCAGGTCATTGTGCTTGCCAGACAAGCACTTATTCTACTGAGCTATCTCTCTGGTCCCAGGAAAGTGATCTGGATGAACTTTGGTCCCAGTAATGGGGCCACTGATGTGAATATACCTGGCCATGTGGTTTAGAAGCTGTTGGAACTGGTACATAGGAGATTTTAGGAAGGTCTGGAGATGCCAGCTGTAAAAGCTCTAGAAAACTGTATTCTGAACTTGGTGGGAGGTTCTGGCGAGAGCTAAGAATACCAGAATGCTGAAGAAATGCAAACAGTAGAGGCCTGGCTCGGAGGCTTCAAGTAGAAATAAGGACTTTTCTGGCAATGCACTCCAAGCCACGTGTGCTGACCTCTGGTCAGAAATTAGTCTGCATTGTGCCTCCACCCTGAAGCTTCATAGGAGACTGAGAGTGAGGGCTGTGTGTCAGTTGATCTGGTGGAGGAAATTTTGTAGGAGACTAATGTTCAACCTGTGACTTGGGTAGCACTGGTGGCTTTTAAATAAATCTATAATGAAAAGCCCAAACAAAAATTAGATGTGAAAAGTTCGAAATTTCATCAGAAAAGAAGTGTCTGCCAAGATTCTGCTTTGGAGAGCTTGGTTGTCAAGATGATTAGCACTAAAAAGAAGCTAACTACTTTGTATCAGGACAATAGGAAGGATGCCTTGAAGCTGGCAGTGCAGTGAAGAGCTCAAGAAGGTGAGGAAAAAGTGTGGAACATTTCCCGAGGAAAGCTGTGGTAGCAGACAGAGTCTCACCAAGAAGGGGTACATAAGAACTGCAGCCAGCAGCACTACTGAGGGGAGTCTGTCCAAGCTCTGGAGCTCACATGTTGCCTTGCTGGCCCCACGTGCTGCACATGGAGCTACAGAGCTTAATGCTTGCCCTGTTGGGTTTTGGTCTTGCTATTGTTCCATTTCTTTGCATGCTCATGTATCCCCCTCTGGAATGTTTACCCTGTGTCATTGTGTGTGGGCAGTGTTTAACTTTCTTACTGATTTTTTTTTTCTTTCTTGTTTTGTCCATCATTTAATCTCTAACTATTACTCTGGGTGAAAGTCCCTAAAAGAGACTTTCATAATGATTAGTGACTTAGGGCTTAGGATACTACAACCTTGTAACACATGGCAGTCAACAGTGGGTGGCCTTGGCAATTTTATTACTCATTTCCTAAATCTCAGCTTCATCATGAGTAGCACCCACTTCATGACGATGATTAAATACATTAATGCAAAAACCAGTATGTGTCTGGGTCACACTATACTCACACAAATGCCAATTGTCAGCTGCCCTTATTCCCATGCCCATGTCACCACAGGGATGGAAGGTTTAATGGAAAAAATGTGTGTTAGTCCCCAGGACATGAGCTGCCCAGTTTGTCCACATGTCTACAGGTGTCCATCCTGGAAATCTACTAGGTGTCTTTCATCTGCGAAACTGAGAAAAGCCATCTGAGCTATTTGGGTAGAAGATATTAGCATTTAATCTTCCAATCTGGCAGACCTAGATGCATTTTTGTCAATGTAGAGGACTCTGTTGGGGTGGCAGAGAAGCCAAGTCCGGCACCCCAGTTGCACTTCCAGGTCATAGCCCACTCCTAGTCCTGCTACAACTTTTGCTGCAGGATGTCGGCTGCCATCTTGTTGAGAGCCATGCTGGGTAGGTCTTGCAGTCATGTAAGGGGAGTGGCTGAGTGAAGCACACAAATTCTTAAAGCCACCCATAAGTTTGAGAAATATCAGTTTCTGTTCCTTGTTTTCAAAATTTGCAGTATCCCACTGACCAAACTGGGTTCCTGTCCACTTTCTGGGTTCAGATGACTCCTGGTCACTCTCTTCCTGCAAGGCCTTTCGCCTCGCCTCGTCTACATGCACCTCGCTCATGTTGCCTTTCTTCTCCATCACCAACTCCAGGTCTGTATCTGACTCCTCCTTCCAAGGGTACATACTGTTACCACGCACCTCCTTTTCTTCTTTTTCTTCCTTTTATGAGCCAGCACAACAATTGGCTTTTCTTTCTTTTTCTTATCCTTTGATTTCTTCTTCACCCCAGCTTTAGGGTGATCTCCTATTGGGATGCACTCCAGAACCTCAATTCTGACCGGCTTCTTCTTCCCTTTCCTAGGGTTGGTCTCCATGGACCTAGAGAGCTCAGAGTGGCCAGGAATGGTGTATTCCTTCTGGTGGACCTTCTTCTTCACTTTCCTGCTGTGTTCTCTGGAGCTGCCCTGCTTCCCTTTCGGCCCCAAGACTGTCTGCTCCTCAGTCCTCTTCTCCACCATGCATCTATATGTAGCATCTCCGGCTTCTCAGAGCCAAGGGTCCTGGATGGAACAGGCTGTGGTATCCTGGCCCTTTCTTTCCTTCTTGTATTGTTTGGGCTTCTTACCAACTCTGGGTTGCCTCCTCAGCCACAGGTCAGAGGAGGTCTTTACCTCTAAGCCCTGTGATGTGGCCAAAGGGAAGGTCTTCCTCTTCTTCTTTTTCTCCCCACTGAAAGACTAAGGGGCCGAAAGCCTGCTTCCTGGGGCTGGGTGAATTCTCTGTCTGTCTGGCTTGTGACGTGGGCTCAGATTGTGGGAGCATTTCACAAAAGGTCATTTTCTTCACCAAGGGTAAATCTGCTCTTGGCTTGCAGTCCCAGAGGGGAGGTGGCCCTCACAGGAGAATTATAATTCTCATCATTTACAATTATAGATTGAGTCTCTCGTTCTTTGACTTCCTCTGCCACATGAGAGCCCACTTGGCCATCTCTTATTGCTCTTATAGGAGTTCATGGTTAAGAGTTTGCCTTGAGTCTCAGAGGAGACTTTGGACTCAGACTTTTTAGCAAGGGCTCTCTCTGTTTCTCCTTGGAGTTAGGTCCGTATAGATTCTGTATGCACTGTTTTATTGCTAGACTGTTGTTTGAATTTCTTATATATTTTGGAATTAACCTCTTGCTAATGCACGCCTTGCAGTCCTCCCAGTTAGCTGGTCTCCTTTGGGATGACTTTTGCTGCACGCAGAGTGCCCGCTGTACTGCTCCCAGCTCTCATTTCAGGCTCTGCCATCTGCCCTCTCCATAAGGACCTCCAAACACTGGAGGGCACTGTCAAGGGCTCCTGCTCTGTCTTCATCTGGACATTTTATAGGCTCAGATCTTTTGTTTAGGTCTTCAGCAGTTTTTAGTCAATTTTTGTATGGGGTGTAGATCAGGATCCATGATGTTCCTCTGTAAGTGGCTATCTGGTGTTTTGGAAGCTGCTTATAGATGAGAATTCTTTCCCACACTGTCCAGTGTCTACTTGGTTGCCTTTTTGAGACATAGCTTACCACAAGTGCTTGGGCTTATTTCTGGGCTTTCTGCTATGTCTCACTGGTCTGTGTGCCTGTTTTGATAAAAGAATGCATTTTCTCTGAGTATAAAATTTGCACTGGGCCTGGTGGCACAGGCCTCTAATCCTAGCACTCTGGAGGCAGAGGCAGCAGGATTTTGAGTCCAATGCTAGCTTCAGCTATCTAGCAAGTCCTTGTCTCCTGTCACCAAATGAATGAAACCTCTAGCCTGAGCCCACCCCAGGCTTTGGTCCAGCCAGCAGCTCCTCTCTTCCTCAGCCCTTCTGCCTGGCCTGTTATCAGGCTCCTTGCTGCTCCTTCCCCTGATCCCAGGTGGCTTCAGAGCCTGTTTTGTGTTAACTCTAGCCTGTAGTTGCACCCTGGCTTCACGAGAGCTGGCACCCTTCCACTCATCTCCAAGAGCATCTGCAGTGTTCTGGAGCCAGGGCGGTGTCACTACAGCCAGGCTCTGCTCCTAGCTTTTGTGCCAGGTACCTTAGCTGCTTTGTACCCCTGGGACAGCATGGCCAACTCCTGAGACAGACAAGAAGTCTGTTTGGCTCCTGGTTTGAGCCTGTGGTTGGCTGGCTCCCAGGCAAGACAGCATGAAAGGAAGGGAGGGCAGGGAGAAGGAGCTCTTCTACCCTGGAAGCCAGGGCACAGAGGGAAGGGAGGAACCGGGACAGAACCTGTCCTCCCGGCTTTGCCCAATGACCTCCTCCAGCCAGGGCCCTTCCGCCTTCACAGTCATCTCCAATTTAGGATGAATCCACTGCTGACCCCTATGGTCCAAGCGCCTTCCACATGGGAGCCTTGGGGACATCTGAGACTGAAATCCTAGACCCATCCATGTCCCCAAGGTTTCTCCTCTGAGGCAGGTGTCATCTCCACCTGGTGCTATAGAAAGGGACAGAAGCAAAGAGATGCTGTGCCCTTGGTGGTCCCTGAGGATGTGGTGAGCCTGGGTGTGCAGCTGCTGGGAAGCAGGGAGTGGCCTCGTGGCATCTGCCTGGCTCTTGGGGTCGGCAGGAGGCTTTTGGCCTGGGGCTCACCCAGCACACACTCCCTATGTGTGCGCCAGGGACAGGCATCCCGGCAGGAGCGGAGTCACTGCCAGTGTGAGAAACTGCCCCTGGCCACTGCCTCTTGGGTGATAGGGACCTGGCCTAGGACCTGGCATACCACGGAGCCTTGGGCCAGCCCCGCCTGGCCACCGCTTCCTTACCTGGCAGGCAGTGGAATATAGCACCTCAAGATGGGTGTGGGGTCATATGACCCACAAGTGCCTTAGGGTCCTTCCACACCCAGGGCTCAGTAGGGCTCCCAAGGGTGTGGTCAGCACAGCCCAGGAGGGTGCGGTTGGCACAGTGTGGAAAACACAGCTGCAGGCGGTGCTGGCCTGGCGTGGCTGTGAGCAAGCCTCTGTGCCCACATGGGGCCACATCCTTCCTGTATTTCAGGGCCTGGGCCACCCTAAATCTGTGTCATACCCCTGTTGTCCCATGGCTTGGTGTGGGGTGGATCCAGTTTTACAGCTGGGGGCATGGGAGGATAGGGCAGGTGGGGGCCAGGTGGGCCTGCCCTCCTGGCCTCACCTTCTTCTGCAGTCCCTGTCTCCTTTGTCATTGCAAGGGTAAGTGGTGCAGAGGGTGACACTGCTGGCAGCCCTGTGTCTCCTCAAGGATGTGGCAGGGTGATGGAGGGCTGAGCCTTGCAAGAGACTGGGCAGTCAGGATGAGCACTGGATATGCTTGCCTTTAGCCATCTATTTTCTTTTTTTTAAGTTTATGTGGGGTGCTGGGAATGTAGCTTAGAAGTAGAGTGCTCGCCTAGCAAATGAGACACCATGGGGTTATATCCCAGCACAAAAAAAGGAAAAAAAAACCCTATTGTGATGTTGGGGATTAAACCACTTTTTACTTTTTATATTGAGGTAGTTCCTCTAAGTCAATACTGGTGATATTTCTGCCTTAGCCTCCTGCGTGCTGGGTCACCACCATACCTGGCTTGTTTCTG
>PVKA01019952.1:0-41173 GCA_004027165.1 Ctenomys sociabilis
GTCAAAAGTGGGCACTCCATTGACATTCAACTACCTTAGGTTCTTGAACTCGAAACCACAATCCAACACAGTCCAGCATTCTGCAACCATAGGGAGTTATTCAAAGAAATTGTCGACCATATCCATTTACAGCTCAGCTTAATATTATGGGCTCACGATGTATACTTCATTTTTATACATTTATGCTTTTCTGCTGGATTAAGCAGAAAGACCTAGGTAGATCCAAACTTATATACCAACACATGTACTTTATATTTCCTATGTGGTCATTGAAGTCTTCTCAGGGTTTATCTTGTAGTCCTGTACTCAAAGGCTTTATTTGTCTGACCAGGAGCCAGGAGCCAGCTGTAAATATGAGAGTTCATCTGACCTCAGGACACAGATAATTGTTGTTGCAAAACTAGTTACAACTTTCCAGAAACTAAATATATTTGGGAATAATACAAGCTGGGAAGGAGACCGAAATGTCTTGCGAGCCCTCAGAAAAGACCCAGGAGCAGGGGCTTCTGGGGAATACAATACAGTGGGGCCATGCCAGGTGGAAGCAACAAGCTTATAGCTGCATCATCTTGGACTTCAGAAGTCCCTGCAGGTCCCTCACACTTCTGGCAGCTAAATCCTTCTTCCCCATCATGTTTCACCAGATCACTTAATTTCTTATCATATCCTGTTGTGCACTTATTCCCTCATTCATCCTCTGAGTCACGTAGATTCAGAACCACTTCCAGATCAATTTCTTCAGCACTCTCTTCTCTCTATGTAAACTGTGGCTCCCCAGACCATGTGTCATGTTTGCTGATTACTTGTAAGTCTGGAATAGTTCAGCAACAGATAATGCCTGTATATTGAGCCACTCAATATTGATCCAAGTTTGTTAATAATTCTCTAAATCCATATCAAACACTCCTACTGAGAAGTAAGCAGGTTTGTCAAATGATGGACTCATTCCTAATACTAAGTGGTGCTAATTGGCTGGGGTGGTTGTTTTAATCTAGTCAATGTGTTACGGATGAGAGCGGAGTTGTGACCAGCCTTATGTCATACAAAAGATCATGAGCCTGTTTTTAAGTTGATAAAGTGCTGATATTCCATGTACATACTGAATCACTGATTGCCAGAAGAAAAAGTTTAGCATTAATTAACTGAAACTAGAGATTCTAGTAAGAGAAGACTGTTCAGTTGCTATTTAGAGTTGGTCTTAAACAGATTAAAATGTTCACTGTTTACTGGATTTACTCTCAAATGTTTCCAAGAAGACCCAGGTGACACAGACTGCAGTTGAGCAGAGGGTCCTCAGCATCATGGGGATTCTCTCCCTCAGGCCTTGTGGTGTGACACTCTGATGGAATAGACACTTAACACAGCCACTCACACCCAAAGGATGTGTCTTAGAGGGCCCCATTGAAGGTTAATGAGAAAAAGCCTGGCACAGGCCTTGCAGGAGAACACTGAAGTCCAGACTTGGAGGAGCTCCTTCTGGTCCTGTAAATGGTGCCAGCCAGGCCCAGTTCTGACAGGAATACAAGTGTAAGAAGAAG
The DNA here is from genome assembly GCA_004027165.1 of Ctenomys sociabilis. Taxonomy (NCBI): domain Eukaryota; kingdom Metazoa; phylum Chordata; class Mammalia; order Rodentia; family Ctenomyidae; genus Ctenomys; species Ctenomys sociabilis. Next base: position 1,539 of record PVKA01019952.1, read on the forward strand.
ACCCTGGAACAGCATATACTCCTTCACCTGAGGGTGTGGGTTTGGGGTTCATTGCACTGTGAATTTGAGAGGCACCAGTGGCTCCTAGTCACCCTTGTGCTGGATACTAAGTCCCCCACTCAGCTGATACATAAGGATCTACTAACTCACCAGCTTCTATTTGAATTGAAGAAGGGACATGAACATTAAGGATGTCACTGTGGCCAAATCCTACCTGCTGTTTTGATTATTGTGATGCTTTCACACCAAAGATTACTCCAGATATTGCCTCACATTAAGGCCAGCACCATCTCCAAAGTGGCCTCTCAGTGGAAACACTTTCTGAGGATGATTCAGCTTCCAGGAAATCTACCATCCTGTCCAAGTGACTGCATCTAAACAGATGGCTCTTTTCCAGTGTGTGATCCATGACCTTGAAGTTATTTAACTGAGGATCAACTGGAAAAGCGGCCTCCAAAAATCTTTGGGCATTTTCAAGTTGGAGATCAAAAGTACTGCAATATCTGATTCACAGAGGGAAGCGAATGAGGCCCTTGATTCAGTACAGAAAGGTACAAATGGAGTGGAATGCAGCCTCTAAAGAGGACCTAGACATGCAAAAGGAGCTCATGTAAATCCAGCTGCTCCTTTTAATTTGACTATTTTCAGTTTTCAGAACATTAAAGTCCCCTGGCCAATCTCAGAAAGTAGAAATGCTCATTTGGACACTCATAGTCCATAGAGCAGAATCTGACTCAGCGGCTCAAATTTTTGAACTGAAAGATTGATTTTTAGGTGCTCCTGCAACTATGGAGGAAAACTAAAAAATCTCAAGAAACAAAAAATATTCTTTACTGGGAATCTGTCACCCCCTGTTTTGGCAGCATACTTCACATTCAAAATTTATTGCTAAGGAAAGAACATAAAAGATAAATAGATCTATTGCATGAGTTTAGCAGGGAGGAGTCTGTGGTAGAGTGAGTGGGGGGCATAAGGAGGAGTGGACCATGTACTCAGAGGCTTCCAGGATCACTTACATGCTTCTTTACAGAGTCCTGATAGGTGCCTCACTCAGCACAGCCTAGCAAGAGGTCTGACCTTGTCTCTTTCTCACATTGACCTCTGGGATGGATTCTGATCCCCAACACCCATGACGGAGCATAGGCTTAGATCACAGGCACCTATCAAGCACAGCCAGTCCTCAGGGGAGTCCAAGAGATCAGAAAATGACTATATTGGCCACTTATTCAAATGTGTATAGCAGCTTTGGCTGAGCCAGAGAGACTCAAAGACACAGTGCATGGAGAACAGGTGCCCCCCATTAACAGAACCATTTGTAGGGGGTTCACTGGGCTAGGGAGGCATCAGCTTCAGCTCTGATGTTGGCTTTTCAGCAAAGAAGAGCTCAGGGTTGGAATTTCACCCAGGAGCTGCCCTTTCCCTTCATCAGCACAGGAAGTGGACTCTAAAATCTATCATGTTGTTCCCCACCCTTGTCAATCCAGGGAAGTGGCTTTGCTTTGCATGTGAGTGTGCAGGTATTCTGTACATGTCAGAGGCAGCAAAGAAGCCAAGATGCTGACATCACCACCTGTGTACTAATTCACCCAGCAATGCAAGCTCCATCACCAGGTGCACAGGACAGATAGATGGAGATGGTTACTTTGGGATTTCACTTTAATACACAGGGCTGTAAATACTAAATAATATTGATGACTTGAATTAAACTCAGATTTTCTTTCTGGAAATCACAATAAATAACAAGAAAACATTTTATATATCAGCAATCCTATTTATGAGGAACATCTAAAGAGATATAAATGCCATTTCTTCCCAAAGCAGGTAGCAGAGAAGCACTCAGATGTGCCTCTGAGTGAGAGGCTGGGAGGATGCAGAGGGGAATGAAAAGAACCTCACTGGGGCAACTCACATGTGTTAGGCAGGGAGATGCAGGCAGGAGCAGGCTCCCAGCCATCTGAGAAATGGCCATCCAGGAACTGTTCAGAGGCCAGAGTAGCTGGTGTGCTCCACATGCGACCAGGCCAACGTGAATGCTCATGGGTGGCTGAGAGAAGTGTGTGAGTTCAGCCAGCTGAGGCAAGAGGATGTGCTGCTTACAGCAAGACTCCAGTAAGCCCCTGCATGGAAGACTTTGCTCTGCTGGGTCATTAAACTGCCCTCTCTGTGGAGTGAGTAATTTCCTACACACTCAGAGAAGGGGTGTGGGAACAGGCAAAGAACTGAGGAATGGTCTTGGTCTACCTGCTTCTTAGAACAGGCCTCAAGCAGGACAGGTGCTAATGTCCTGGGGCAGCTAGAAGCAGTAGGCTTGCATGGCTCTTGGTCAAAGGAAACTGGCATCCTGTTATCTTGCTTAATGGCAGGTGAAGGATACTATTGACAGTTGTATAGTTGATCCTTATAACTCATGAATTTCTTATTTGTAAATTCCCCTACTGTGAAAATGTATTTATAAGTCCAAATCCATACTCCAGTTGCATTTGTGGTCATAGATGAGCACACACATAGGAGGTCACAAAGTCTGAGCCACAGACACATCCCCAGCTGAGATTTCTATCCCCTGCCACAGACACATGTCTTTTCCATGATCTATTTAGTGATTCTTTTCTTGCATTTATGCTTTTTAGTAGCATTTTATTGCCTCAACTGGCTGAAATCACACACTTCTCCCTCCCACCCATGATCACTCACTCTGCCCTGATCCCACACAGAGTTCACCAGCTCCTCTAATCACCTGCCAGAGTTGTTTTCTAGGAGCAAGGCTTTCATACCCACTGCATCCATGTTCACAGTGACTGTGGGGCCTGATTGGCAATAGTGAGAACAACTGCAGTGGGGCCTTTCCCTCACAGAGATTCCCTTCCAAGCAGGAAAAAGTATATCCAGGCAGGCTGCAGAAGGGTAGGTGCTGGTCTTTTCTGGCACAGGCAGTGGCCACATCAGCCTTACAGGACCACTGTGTACTGGAATGATGCCAAGCCCTCTTGTCAATCATTGGCACAAACTGAAGACTTGGGACATTCCTCTCATGTTAGCATGTCCTTTAGATAGTCCTTTGGGACTATCTAAAGAGAATGCCTAAGCTGCTTGACAAACACAGGGTGTGAACAGAGTGGAACCCAGGCCCACCAGATGCCCACAGCTCTGCATACTTGCCACTACTGTCCTCCCCCATGAGGTCATGTGTCAGGTCTGCCTTACAGTGGCCCTCCCTGGTGTTAGGAGAAGAGCATTGTCCTGTGGAAACCTTCAGGAAGACATAGACACTATGGGTAACTGTCTCAAGCAGGCCACACATTAGGGCTCAAACGGAAGGGCCAGACTCCCACCTGGAAGGCAGCCTCCTTGGGTCCCGCTTAGCAAGATACATATGCAGAAAGTTGTTCTCTGAAGTCACCACTCTTCATAGCTACATTTATTCTGCCTGCTATTTTAATGTCAGACCTAAGTTAGATACAGAGCAGGGACATTATGATCTCTGCATCTGTTTGGGGAACTTCCCAGCAAAAGAACTCTTGGTGAGGGGCCAGGGCTCATCAACCAGGTGAGATCTCAAGAAGTAGAAATACAGAAATGCCCGATCAGCCAGGGCCCCTCATGGAGACAGAGGAATGGCGCACAGAGTGCTCCTGAAAGGCAGGGACACCATTTTTAAGAAATAAACTAGGGAGTAAAAGAAGAGCATTCTGGGGCATATGTGTTTTAAAGAAACAGCAAAGGGGTTGTGGATGCAGGCACTCAGGACTCACACATCTAGGACCACAGGATTGGTGCCATCCTGCCAGGAGCTCTCCTGCAACCTACAGACCCAAGTCACAGGATCTCTCTGTGCCTTCATTTTCCTGCTGAAGAATAAGAACAGACAGGAGTATTCTCCTCAGATAGTTGTGAGGATCAAAATGAAAGAACAGATATGAATAAAGATAGGAGTTTCAAGGATCCCTGGGCCCAAGATTTGTGTTACTGCTGTTAACCTGCATTCCACTTTATCTCTCCACTTTCTCAATGCAGAGTGATCCTTTGCAAATTCACCCTAAGCTTTATAAACCTTCAGACTCGAACGAATGTCAACTGCAGGAAGTAGGGACCCATAGGAATCTCTAGACTTAGATAATCTGATTTAGCTCCATATGAGGAATGAGGAGCTCTCTTTCTACATTCATTAGGCTTCCCTCCCTGATATGATGGTTGCTCTTCTGTGACTGCTCATGCTTATGTTTCATTTTTATGGTTAGTATTAAATCAAAGTAAGGTAATTATGAAAACACAGGTGACAGGTAAGTCAATAGGAGATAAATTTGCAATAAGAGCTACACAGCCTCATTTCAAATTAATCCATAATAATGGGGCACTTGAAACGTGGTTAGTTCAATAACAGTGATTACTGAAATGACAGCACAAGGCTCCGCTGGTGATCTGCTGCTGAGGACCAGGCATCCAGAGGTCCCAAGAGACTGGCAGATTCTTCCTCAAGGACATCAGGAAGACTAACATGGCCAGGCTTACCTTGTGAAATAGCAGAAGTCATTTTCTCCTCTGGATGCCGGGTCATTTCTAGAAATCCACCTTCTGGAGCCCACTCACACTTGAGCCTTGGTGTCCTGTGAGTGGCTGACTGGTAGTTGCAAAGTTCATTCAGGGCCAATGAAGTTATTTTAAAAGAAAATGTTTTTCAATTACTTGTTAATCTTGCACTCATCATTTTTTGGTATCTTAATCAAGTCTACACCTTCAGAGCAGTTACAAAATAAAGATGCAATTGTTTCCCCAAGAGAGAATAGTGCTTGTGATATTCTTTCTCTACTTCCAATCTGCAGAGAAGAACCAGGGATAATAGTGGGCAGGAAGAAGACAACTGTCTAGTGGGATGTCCGCTCTGATTGTGTCATCTAGTGGGATATCCAGGGATTGAAGCCTTAGAAAGCCTAGCTTCCATCCCATTCCTAAGTATGAACCATCATGTTTCAGCTCACCAACATGGAACCCTTCTCAATTTTTTTTAGTTATTATTATTATTTTTTTTTTTTTTTTTGCTGTTGCTAAATGCCTATTGCCAAAAGTTAAAGGGAGGAAAGTTTAATTTAGCTAACAGTTTGTGGAGGTTTCAGCCCACAGTACACTGGCTCTAACGCAACCATTAATGGCAGCAGAAGACAGCAAAAGCAGCAAGAGGGAGAGAGGAGGGTAAAGACTCTTTCTGTTCTTTATAATGTATGCAGGCTACCCACACTACCCATACAACTTATCCCGTTAATCCCTAAGTTGAAAAATGAATCAGTCACAAACCCTAGATTTAGCCACCACTGAAAAACCTAACTTCCCATGACCGAATGAGGCTTTGGTAGACATCCAGGCACAAACCCTAGCAGCTATCATGTTTCTCGGCCATGTAATTCTTTAGTCACTGTGAGGTCAAGCAAAATCACAGGCCTATCAGTGGAGTCTACCCATTACCCCAACATCCTGTCCCCTACTCTGTCCTCAAGAAAAAGACATGCATTTCATACAGTTTCAGGCTGTTATATCCTAAGCTGAATGAAAAGAACCCAGTAAGCAAAATACAGAAAGACAATAACTGTTTCTTATAAGTTGAATCTTGTCTCTGTCAGATGTCATATAAAGATCCAGAGACATGGAGAGTATCCAGGACATTCTGTTCTTTCAGAAACCCCTGTGCTGGAACTAAAACAGTACCCCAAACTTGCAAATTGCCAGAATTTCTTATATAGGCCTCACAAAAGGCTCTTTAGATTTGGATAAAGACATTTGTATGTTTCAATTATTTGGAGAAAGAAAGAACATTAATTTGGGGAAGTGTATTTACTTTTGTCTTATGCTGTTTTAAACTTCATTAGTACAATGCTCTTACTAATTTGTTGTCAGAGACCTTCAGATGCTGAGAGCTTTAACTCTTTCCTTACCCCATTCTCCCTAAGTGATATGGTAAAGCCCTGACCAAGGTACCTGAGATGTGATCTTATGTGGGACATGATTCTTACAAATACATTCAAGTTCAAATAAGGTAACACTGCAAAAGGGAAGGCTCTACACTCAGTGGCTGGTGTCCCTAGAAAGGAGATAGTGAATGAAGAAATTTGCCAGTAGCCTTAGGGCTCCCAATATTTCTGGCATCAGTAGGAGCTGGGAAAAATTTCTCCCTCCAACCTGGCACTAGGAATCAGTCTTGCTGACACCTTAACTGTGTACTACTACCCAGGAGAAAAAATAATGGCTGAAATTGTCACTATGTTGTAGCCAGTGACTTCTTAGGACTCAGTTACTTTTCAGATTTTAAAATGTGTGTCACAATCAACAGCAAATTCGGCACCATTTGAGTTGTTTGCTCTGAAGGCGCAGAAGTCATACTCAAACAGCGCACTGCGAGGTGGAGCCTCCTGCTTGATTCTGCACCGGGATCACAAAAGCAGCTCATCTGGTCCCCGTGCCCCATATAAATGCAAAAGTGCACTCCACTGCTGTTCATCTGGACACGATGCTTCAAAGAGCATGTCTTCAGATGCCTTTCTCCATGCAGGGACACTTCAGAGCCTAGGGACTACAGGTCTAGAACCAATCTAAGCTATCCTGGCATAAGAAGAAAAAGGCCAACTTTTCACTTTATTATTCATAGATCATTACATTGCCTCTAGTGCTAACTAACCACAGGAAGATGATTTCTATAAAATGCCCCAGAGGAAGACAGAACTACTTTTGGTAGCTTCTGATGTAAAAGGGGACATGAAATTCTGAAGAAAGGATAGCAAAACAGGGCATGTTATAATTGAATTTTATAAAAATTAATTTTGCTACAAGGAAACCTCAAACACATATTAAGCAGGAGAGAAATGAATTTCCAATACAGGAACAGCAAGTACAACTTGTGTGGACACCAAAACACAGTGGAGTGTTCTAGTTTAGATGCCAATATCACCACAAAGACTTGTGTATTCAGAAGTGAGGCTTTCAGAAGGTGGCTGCTCATGGGGGCAGTTGAACCGTCGCGCACTTGCTGTTAGGAAGGGGCCTCACTGGGGTCCAGTCAATCACTGGGGCATTGCCTTCCCCAGCTCCTGCTTCTTGAAGAGCATAGAATGAGCTGCTGCGCTCAGTGAAGGCCTTTCCCCCATACTGCCTCTGCCTTGAAGCCTACCATGGATTGAATATTCTGAAACTATGCACCACATTAAACTCCTACTCCTTTAAGTTCTGAATGCCGGGTTTTGTGTGTCAGATGTGAGAAAGTGACTAAGACAGTGATTATGAGACAGCTCACAGCAGCCTTGTAGTTAAGCAGGAGACAGGGAAGTTTGTGTCTCGTCAGATTCTGCCTACTTCAGGACTTTTCCGCCCAGGGCCTTCTTGTTGCCTGGTTCAATCTTATAATGGTTCCAGTGAGATTACTCCTCCAGTGTAAATACCAGCACGTTGAAAACTCCTTATGTGTTTTTCCATCAGGCCATAGGTTAAAATGAATATTTTGTCCAACCCTGTGAACACTGGGAAACCAGAGGTACCTGTTTTGGGGAAGTCTTTGTGGCTTTATAGCTATGTAGGCAGTGTTCCAATTCTGATATTCTGGGGGACCTTCTAGGATGCCAGCCACTTGAACACTACTGAGCTCACCCACTGATACCCCGTGTGCCAGTCTGTGTGTTTCCATCTTCTGTACCAGAGCTGGGGCACTATCTGTAAAATACTGAGACTAAGTGCTTTATAGTTTGTGGGCAGATGGTCTCTATGATACAGCAGAGTTAGCCGCCCACAGACACACAGATAGATGTGACTGTGTTCCAGTGTGACTGTATTCACAGGCACTGCAATCTGAATGTCTAATTTTTACATCTTGAAACATCATTCTTTCTAACATATTCAACCATTTAAGAATGTGAAGGTCACTCTTCTTTCGTGGGAATAATATTTGGTGTATGGATCTTAGATTGAACGCTCCTTCACTTGATTGGCAAACATCCAGTAAGATTTTCTTGGAGGAGTTTGGCTATGCTGGATTTCACTGGATCTCTCTCCTCCTTAAAGATTCACAGACTCAAAGACTTCTGGCCAAGGACACTGAGAGCCAACTCCAAACAGGTAGAGATGTGCCCACCAGACCTGCTGCTGAAGGTCTTTCCCACAGTTCCAGGACTCTGAGCACAAGAGACTAAATAGCACACAGCCTTAACAGGCATCCTGGAGAATCACTGAGATTCTTGGAGCAACTTATAAAATTCTGAAGTACTGTGAAGAATTACAGAGAACACTGAAGAATTCTGGATGACTCTAGAAAGCTATGGAAAATCCTAGAGAAACACAGGACTTCCAGGAGATTTCTGATGAATCTCAGTGACTCATGGGGAGCCATGGAAAATCCTGTCACTGTGGGACTACAGGGTGTAACGAGGGACCTTTGCCCTTGCAGGCTTCCCCTCATAACAGGGTCTATAATGGAGCTCACTTCCTAAGATATGAAAGCAGTTGGAAAACCATTTCCTTTGTTCATATTTTCATAAAAATATATAACCTTATGGCACCCAACTATAAAGTGTTGTTCTGAAAGCCTAAACTCCAACTATATGAAAAAGGAGACAACCTATCTGAGTGTTGCTAGCAATTATAAGGTTATTTTAGAAATACACTTCAAAGAGTCTGATAGTATGCTTATGTGCAACCCTAGCATTCCTCTTTTAAAGGTGCAGCCGGACTTGCATAACTCTCATGGCAAGCTGGAGGAATAAAAGAGCCAGGGGCTTGAATGATGAGTGTGTATCTCTTGAGCAGGAAGAGAGAATTTCATTTTCTCACTTATTATCCCCTACAATGTGTCACCAATGGTCTGTGAAGGGAAAAATGGAGAGAAGCACAGTAAATTTTCTCACTAAGCTAAAAAGATTAGGGAAGAGGTAATGTGAGCTTTTAGCATGTATTTCATTTTGAGTTTAAAAAATTAGTTTACTAAGCAAACCTTTTAATATTCCCATTGGCTATGAAAATGAAGAAAAGAAAGAAGAACCAATGGATGCATTTGACAGCCAGAAAAAGTTGTCTTAATAACCTCGTTTGGGTAAATGTCCTTAAAATGCTTTTTAAAAACTATAAACATGAGGGATGGTTCTACTCAGATCCATTTTCTAAACGTTATATTGCCACAACCACTAAAACAACTTCTTGCAAGTGCATTTGGGGGGATGGCACTTACACTGAGCTAGAAGACTGGGTTTTTCTTCTCTGATTATCTTCAGATAGCATGGTTGACCTTGGAGGAAATTCTGTCCTTCTGCATCTATAAAACAAGAGGAGCATCTGCTAGTTATTTCCCAAGGAGCCTGTGAGTTTCTCAAAAAGTGAGCACCCTTAAACATAGGCAAAGCTGGAGAAGCAAAGCTGGATGTTCTGTTCCCAGCTCCTTCCTGTGCTAGAATCCCACGCTTCCATCTGAGAAGGAGCTGGCTGGGACTCTGGCTTCTGGGCAGCTTCTGCCTTGCTCCTAACTGACTCTTCCCCATCCATCTCTTATCTAATCTGCCAAATTAATGTGGATTCACATTAATAAGGACCCTACTTAAGTGTACAGAAGGTAACTGGCTTGAGTTCAGTAGTTCATAAAGCTGGTTCTTAGATTAGCTCAAAAAGTGCAACACTGGGATTATAAGAATGAGCCACCATACCCAGTTTGAGGGCTGACACATGTTTAATGACCAGCATAGCTTGTGTGTCCAGGGTTTAATGACCAGCATAGCCTGTGATACCAGGGATCAAACTCTGTAATTTTCGCTTTCCAGGAAGGCACTTATGCTGTCAAACTATCTCCCCAGCCCTGAATGAACCTACACAAAGAGATTTAGATTATAACAAAATAACCCAACAAAGAGTTTCAACCAATGATTGGAAGGACTTAGATGCTATATACATGCTAGTTATTGATCTGGGGTTGTTTGGTTTCATATTATGTGTTTTGGGCTCATTAGTTTATCCAGAACCCATCTGAAACAGGAAGTCCTGTATAGAATATAATCAGAGAAAAAAGCTTCTTGCAGAATCCACCATTCAAGTGTACAGCAATATTTTATGTTCTTAAGAAATATCCTGTGAGATGCTATTTGTGGAACATCTAGAAGGTGCTGAGTTGTGTCGAGTGTTGGGCTGCCGTGGAGGACAATAGGTTCTCAGATACAAGAATGGAAGTGCTTGTGCTCTTCCTCATCTGAACACACCTTGTCCTGTTTGAGTTCCAATTCCTGCTCCACCATTTTGAACTTGGTAGTGGAGACAATTCATTATTCTCTGTGAAACTCAGTTTTCTTTACAGTAAAATGGGGTTGAAACAATGCAGGGCTATTGGATCTCTTTTCTCAGATTATAACCGGTTTGTATTCCTTTCATTCCTTCTCTCTTTTTCTATTCATTTGTACTTTTTTTTCATTTTATGTATTTGGTACAGGGTCTCACTATGCAGCTTGGACTTGTGGTGATCGTCCTGCTTTTCACCCTCCACAGTGCTGGTATTGCAGGCATGCACTACAATGCCTGGACTCATTCACCAGCTCAGCATACCCTGAGGGCGGGGCAGATGAGAATCTAACCCTGGTTCCTACATTTGCCAAAGCAGACGCTTAGTCCTCTGAGCTATCTCACCAACACTTCCATTAATTTGTTCCTTATTTCTCTTTTCAACTTGTTCTCCATTTACATTTCCTTACCAGCCTCATGGAAACACACACACACACACTCTTGCACATACACAGACACACACACACACACACACACACACATGCTTAGAGAGATTTTTTTTCATGTGCATTCATTTCTAACTATTTTAGCATAACTCATATACATATCATACACTCCCACTTTAGTAAATTATCATAAAATAAATATAGGCCTAGACACCTTACAGATCAAGAAACAGAACAGCAGTTGAGCTTCCAAAGCTCCCTCTCACTCCTTTCAGTAACTCTGTGCTCTTCCTTAAAGGTAACCACTATTCTGAACTGTAATCCATAGCTACGGAAACAGGATCACTCTTTCTTAGTTCCTCCACTCGGCCTTATTTCTGTAAGGTCCATCAATGCTTGCATGGCAGTTCTGTTTGTTTCAGTACTACCTAGTATTCCACCATATGACCGTACCAGAATCTATGCCTCCATTACAGTGTCAGTGACCATCTAGATTGCTTCCAATCAGAGGCTCTTTTTTCATCTTTTTTTGAGGCAGGTCTGTATTTCAGGCTGACCTTGAGCTCACTTTATATGCCAGGCTGGTTTGAACTCTCAGTGATCTTCCTGCTTCAGCCTCCCAAGTGCTGGGATTACAGGCATGTACCACCATGCCTGGATTAGAGGCTATTTTGAATAATGCTGCCATCATCACTCCTATACAGGCATTTTTGGTGAACATATACATACACTTGTTTTGGGCTTATATTTAGGCAAAGAGCCACCAGGTCTTCAGTTTCAGCTGATAGCACTAAATTACAAATCATTGTACCAATCTTTTACACACCAAACACTATTGGAAAGTGCCATTTAATTTACATTCTTGCTAGAATTTTGTACCATCTGTCTTTGTTCTAGCTATGGGACATGGACACATTGTAATTTGTACTTCTTTGATGATTAACAAAAGCCATGTACCTTCTTAGAAGCTTATTTCCATTTGAATAATCTTTTGATACATTTACATTTTGAAGCTACATTGAGGGGTACATTGTCAGATTTATGATTAGTGTTTCCATGGCCTATTTTACTCTACTTTTTGCTTTCAAATTCCTATTTTTCTATGGTGCATTGTGTTTTACAAAAAAAGTATACACTTGAATTTTATTATATATACTTTTTAAATTTTATGTGTTTAGTACAGGGTCTCACTATGCAGCTCAGACTCATAGAGATCCTCCTGTCTCAGCTTTCCCAGCACTGGGATTATAGACATGTGTCACCATGCACGGTATCAGTGGCCAGCTCGGCATGCCTGAGGTGGGCCAGCATGGCATGTGGTCCTGGGGAGGGTCTTGCCAGGCTGGTACTTAGACCACTGAGCTATCTGTTGAGCCCAATTTTGTTATATTTCACTTGGTTTTAGCAATCGGTATTTATTTATGCTTACTCATATATTACTCTTTCTGTTCATCTACCAAGTTTTCACTGCATTCTCTAGTTTTTCTTGTCTTTCCCATTTACTTTTCAGGACATTTTCTTCTTGCCTACAAAACTTTCTTCAGAACACTATTATTAAGTTTATTGGTACAATTTAGATATACAGAATGATCATATTAATGAGAGGGATCGTATACCTTTACATGCTATATCTTAGTTCCTCTTTTTCCGCATTTCCCTTCCTTGCCTTTAGTCCTAACCCCTCCTTATTTACAAGGTTTTATTTCTATCTTACTCTTTTTTTTTTCTTGTTCCTCACCTCCTCAGTTCTCCTTTGCTTTGTAACAATTTCTTCTACCTCACAGTATGTATTGTATGTTTTGGTTCTTATTAACAATTTTCACTTCTCATACTAGAAAGGCAACATAATATTTGCACATCACTCATTTCATTTAAGACTGTGGTCTCAAGGTCCATCCATTTAGCAATAAGTGTCTCAAGTTTATCCTACCTTATGTTTAAATAGTACCCCATTGGGAAAACATAGATACATCTTTGCATACATTCATTGATCAATGGGCAGTTGGGTTGTTTCCAGGTTTTGGTTGTAGCAGGAATTCCCCCTGCCACAAGCAGTATGCTTTGGCTTTTTAGTTGTTCAGATAATAGTTTCTGCTCCAGTTCTACTTGTTCCTGTCTCCTAGAATTAGTTGGTGACTGTGATCCACAGCTCATTACTATAATGGATACTACATAAACCAGTTCTCAAATGACAAGTCATTTTGCCTCTGTACTTCCTGTATGCTTATCTCATAAAAGCCCTAGGCCACAGGAGATCAGGGTCTGATATTCTGAAAATGATCCCCCAGAGTTCCCATAAATCTTCCTCTAAATCCTAGGTGCTGTTTGATGTGTCTGCTTATTACAAATTGTGCCATTACAAATGTGAATGTGCATATATTGCTATGGCATAATGCTTTTAATTCTCTGAAGAAAATACCAAGAAGATGAAAAGTAGGGCCTCCGGCCTTAGTTTGTAGAAGAATATCCACACTGATTGCCACAGTGGTTACACTAGTCTACAACTTCCTTCAACAGTGGAGAAGAGTTCATTTCTCCCAACAGCCCCTCCAGTATTTGTTATTCATTGATTTCTTGGCAATAACCATTCTTTCTGGAGTGAGAAAAAAACAGCCACTCATATAAAAAAAAAGATAAAAGTTCAAGTTTATGCAATTAAGAATGAAAAGGGTGAAATCACATTGATCCTTTGGAAATCAAGAATATCACAAAAATTTATTTTGAGAACATTTACTCTTACGAATTGGAAAACACAGAAGAAATGGCCAGATTCTTAGGTACACATGAATTACCAAAGTTGAATAAAGAAAGAATAAAATTTCTAAATAATCAAATGTCAGTCAATGAAATTGAAGATATAATAAAAAACTTACCAACAAGTTTTAAGGTCCTGGTGGATTCACAGCTTAATGCGGCAAGAAATTTAAGAAATATCTATTGCCATTGCTTATCAAACTCACTGATGAATTTGAAAAGGAAGCAATACACTCAAAGTCATTCCTGGAAACAGGCAAGTATTACCCTGTTACCAAAACCAGAGAACTACAGGCCAGGCTCCCTCATAACATAGACACAAAACTCCATAATAAGATACTACAAACAGAATACAGTAAAACATCGAAATTACTCAGTATAACAAGGTAAGATTCATTCCAGGCATGGAAGGATGGTTCAGCATATGAAATCAATAAATGTACTATGCCATATTAGTACAGTCAAGGAAAAAGAACATACAATCATCTCAATAGATGCAGAAAAAGCATTTGACAAGGGCCAACACTCATTCCTAGTAAAAAAAAAAATTGCTATAGAGCATTTTAATCTCAACCTGATAAATAAACTAGCATAATAAACCAATATCACAGTAAATGGTCAAAATAAAAGCCTGAAAGCTTTTATTTGAGGTTTTGGTCTTATAATATTTAAAACCAGGAACATAACAAGGAAGCCTGTGATCACCACTTCTGTTCAATAGGATTCAAGAAACATTATCCAGAGCAATTTGACAAGAGGAAGAAATAAAAGGAATATAGACAAGAAAGAAATTAAATATCAGTATTTGCTGTGGCATGATAGCCTACTTAGAAGTCTATAGTAACTTCACCAAAAGACTTCCAGAATGAATAACCAAATTCAGTAGCCTAGCAGGATACACAGCACACACTCAAAAATCAATAGTATTTCTGTACATGAATAACAGCTCACTCAGAAAATAATTAGGGAAATCACAGCTTTCATAATTGCACCAAAAATAAAATAAAATACTTAGGGATCTATCTGACACAGGAAGTAAATCATCTTTACATAGATAACTATAGAACTCTGAAAAGAAAAGATTCAAGAAGCTATCAAAGAATGGAAAGATATCCATTTTGGGTAGGAAGAACCAGCTTAATGAAAATGGGCACAGTCCCAAAATTGTTAAACACATTTAACAGAACCCCAATTCATCCTAATTAAAATATCACTAGCATACCTCACAGAAGTAGGTAAAAAAGTTCTAGGCAATAAAGACAAGGCAGGGGAACATCACAATCTCTGACTTGAAATTATACTATAGTGCTACTGTGATAAAAAAGAAAATAAAATGAGGCTCAATGGAACAAATTAAAAGATGCAATAATAACCCCAAGCACACTCAGTCACATTATGTTTGACAAAAGGCTAAAACTGTTTATTTTAAAAAGTTGTATTGGAATAGTTATATATTGTTGGTGTTGCCTGTGGCTGCTCCCCAGGCCAGGGGCACAGTGGAGCTCACATGGGCTGCAAAGCTGAAAGTCCTTGTGAGCTGGTCTACACACTCAAAACAACATGACAATCCCCAACCATTGGAATACTGAGTAAAGTGAAGGCTAAACTACAAAGTTGGTAAGACTCGGTCTCTCTGTTGTTTGCCTGGTTCCTAGGTTGCAACCCTTCAGTTCCTGTAACTGGGAGTTCTTCATCTGCTTTGTGTTCTTTCCCTCCTGAGCCAAGGACCCAGTTTATGTTGGCTTATCTCTATGGGACCTCTGGAGATACTCTTGGAGTTCTGAGTCAGCGCAGCAGTTCTCCATTAGAGGCACCTTGTACCTGCACTTTGGGTCCCAGGCATTGGAGGCTGCCACTGCCTCTCATAGTTCCTCACTGAAGTAACCCCCAAATTCCCAACTGCATTTTTTTGCTCTAAAGAAGGCAGACAGCCCACAGAAAAGATGACTCTGAAACTTTGGGGGAAAACCCTGGATTATTACTCTTTAGCCACTATCTGCTCATATAAACACTATTTTGTTTCACTAGTTGTTCTACGGGCAGAGGTGTGATGCCAGCTGTGTCATCCTATCCTGAAAGTAGCCCTTCCAGATGTTCTGGCATTACCTTTTACACTGAGAAATATGATCCACCTGAAGTTACTTTCCATGTGTGGAAGTAAAATGGAGGAAACTTCATTTTCTCTCCCACATGGATAGCCAACAGACCCATCATTTACTGTCCTAGATTCTGCAGGGCTGACATTGCCACAAATCAAGAGTCCACATTCCCTGGGGCTTCATCTTCACTCCATCCCTGACATCTGTATGTATATATTTCTATGTTCTAATAATACAATTTGCTAAATTCCACTAAATATACATATTGATATAAGAGATATCTAACGCCTCTTTTTTTTCACTATGGTCTTCATTATTCGGGTCATTTGCAATTCCATGTTAATTCTAGAATTTGCCTCATAATACACCAAAACTATTTAAATTTACAACAAACTCTACACATAAACATATACCTATAGAAAACACAAAACCCTGTTGCTGTTTGACTTATATTTCTTTACTGCTGTATAACAATTAATGAACACTGATAATTTCACACTATTGAAATCATGTGTATCACACATCCTTTTATTTAATCTTTTATACATTTCCTCAGAGTATTTTTCCCAGTTTTTCTCATTGTTCTCAAAAGGTCTAAATGAACTTGTTCACCATTTCTAAAAAAGTTCATATATATTTTATCTTCATACAAATGGCATAAAATACTATAAATAAAATTCTATGTACTTATTTAATTCAAATGTTTGCATTAATTTATGAATACTACTTTGTTGCTTCTAATTACAGCATAGCAACACAGCACTACCTTTTAGGGGTGCATAAAGAAAATTTATAAAACAATAAAAGTTTAGTCAATAAAAGGATCAAAAGTGGTAAGTATATAAAATTTCCAGAGAAAGCCATGGAAATGAACAGTATATGTGTGAGAAGATATTCAATCTCACTAACAAGCAAATAAATACTAATAAAGTCATCAGCTACCCTTGTTCCTATCAAATTGGCAAAAACTAAAAAACAAAAGGTGACACTTAAATTGCGTTAGAATATGAGTTTGTCAGCAAGTATGTAATATGATCATTACTATGACATAAGGCTCATTAGAAAAACAATCAAAATATTTTGTACATCCATAACACCAGACCAAATACATAAAATTTTGGTATAAAGGAAAGATTTCATAGCTATCAACATATAACCTGAAAATCTTATATTCATACCTAAGTTATGTGACAAAGATAAAATAATTTCAGAAGTATGAGTAGACTATTGACCATTTCCCTCTGTAATACTGTAAATTACTACCTTATAAGTATGTGAAATGTTTATTTTAAGCTAACATGACTTTTTAAATAAATAATTAATTTAAAATTGCACCATGATTCCAGGAAGATGGCAGAGCAGAAAGCAGCAATAAATCAGCCTCTCCAAGATTTGCAATCCAGACACTGGAAAACAACAACCTGGGGAATAAAGGGAAAGGAAGTAGCACCCTTGGGACCCAGAAATGATCTGAAGGAACAATTGTACCCTACCAAGAAATTGAAGAGTCAGATCACAATGCTGAAGAAAAGAAGAGGCAGTCTTCACTTTCTCTCTGGCTTCTTGCTTGTGGTGAAAGAAAAGAAAAGAAAATATATACGGACACAGTGAAAGTGGGTGAGTATAGAGGCCTTCAGGGAGAAAACAGCCGCTGGGACAGGCAGTGGATCCATGCACTACTACTGCTGGTGAGGGATCTAAACATTTTCCATGCCTCCTAGAGAAGATTCTGGTCACCTGCTATTTTAAGGAGGGGTCACCTGAACCTGAGATTCAGAGCAGTCACAGGTTGGTTTCATCTCAGAGCTGTCAATGTTAAACTCCCACAGTGACTGGGTAAAGGACATCCACAGGATGTGTCCATGGTGAGGGATCTGTGGTCAGGACAGCAAGAGACAGAGTGTTATAAGCTAAATGACTCAGCCTTCAGCCTCATAATCAGAGGCCAGCTTCAGCTTGAATTTCTGTGGTTTTGAAAGTTCCAAACAGGGACCAGGGAGATGGCTCAGTGGAATAAGCACTTCCCTGGCAAGCACAAGGGCCTGAGTTCAATCCCTGGTTCTGCCAAAAAAAAAAAAAAAAAAAAAAATGAAGCTGCCAAATAGGCCCAGCACTCTAATATTGCTGCCAACCTGCTGTGATTATGCAGCATGAACTTGGGCTCTGATTGCATCCCTTTTCTACCACTTTCTCTCTGGCTTCTTGCTTGTGGTGAAAGAAAAGACAATACATGCAGACGTAGTGAAAGTGGTGATGACAGAGGCCTTCAGGGAGAAAAGAGCCACTGGGACAGGCAGTGGATCACTCTTTGACTTGTCCAAGACACTGCCACAAAACTAGACTCCAGGTGATAACCACAAGCTTGAAATCATAGAAATCACTTTCTGTCTTTATTTTTTCCTTTTCTTTGTTATTAGTATTTTTTGAATTTTCTCGGTTTAAAAAGTGAGTGTGAACATTGATTTTCGCTTTTCTATTTTGTTTTGTTTTGTTCTTGATTTTGAAATTTCACAATTTCTCCTTCCTTCCTATCTGATGGGTTTTCCTTTAAATGTGAGCTGTTTCTTTTCTCTAGCAGCTTTCAGTACATTGTTCTTGTGCTGGGTTTCTGGGATCTTGAATGTTAGACATCTCAGTGTGTTTTAATTGGGTTGATGTTATTTGCAGTTCTGTATGCTTCAGTTACCTGAATGTCAGATTGTTTCCCCATATTTGGGAAGTTTTCTGCCTATATTCTTTTTATATCATTTATTCACTCTTTCTTTCTTACTGATGTCTATTAGTCTCATGTTGATGGATGGATTATTTTTTCAGGTGATGGGTTATTCTTTCCTGTAACCTAGTTGTTTTTAAAAGAACTTTTCTTGCCTTTTCACTAGCTGTGGTAGTGTCCACAAGATCTGAAACTCTACCTTCACTTTCATTCAAATGGATTTTACAAGCTTGTGATTGAGATTTTAAGTTCCTCTATATCTCTTTGACTCTGCTTCATGCAATCTATTTCTTTCCTATACTGCTCATTCAAGGATTCCATCATTTTTTCAATCTCCTCTATTTTTCATCAGTGTCTTCTTGAGAAGTAGTTATTAATTCTTTTACTTCAGAGATTATTTCTGACCTGATTTCTTCCATATGTTTCTGCATTTGACTCTATGTCAGACGCTATTAATTCAGAGATTTCTTTTATATTTCAGAGGTTATTTTTGATATGAGTTCCTCTATACCTTTCTGCAGTTGTTTCTTTACTTCAGATATTACTAATTCAGATATTTCAGCTGTACGATATTAAATTTCCTCTGTGCTAGTGTCTTCTTCACTTGTTCTGGGTGGGCTTGGGGCCTAAGTTTGCATTTTGCTCCTTCTTCATTTTGTAAAGCACTGTCCTCTGATCTTAGTGTACAGCTTTGGTACAGTTATAACCTTAACATCTACTGAAATATTAGGGTGCAGATCTACAAAGTTTGAATTCCTCTAGTTGTAGCTAACTTGGGTCTGGCTGCTGTGCTCAGCTTCTTGATGCTTCAACCCTTGGAAGTTAACCTGTTGTGTCCCTCTGGCTAGATGTTCTCCTCCTGGATTAGCTGGGTGGTTCTGTCTCCTAGACTTCCTGCAGGACTTCAGCTGCAATTTCACCCCAGACCTGTATGTCAGGCCTGGGCTGGATCTGGAGGGGTCTGGGGAGCGAGGAGGAAGTTCTCACTCACAAGCCAGGTTTGGGCTGGGCTGGAGGGGTCCAGCAGGCACAGGGAAGTGAGGAAGCTCTCCTGCACACTCTCAGGGCCTGGGCTTTGGCTGGGTCTAGAGGGTTCCTGAGAGTGCTGCGGAAGTTGTTACTCACAGGTGGAGACTGGGTCTGGGTTGGTTCTGGACGTGTGGAGGGGTCCAGAGAGCGTGTCAAAAGTTCTCACTCTCAAACAAAGCCTGGGCTGGGTCCAGAAGGCTGTAGAGATCTTAAGAACGTGGCAGAAGTTCTCACTCACAAGCTGGGTCCAGGCTGGGTCTGGAGTGGTCCAGTGTGGGCAGGGAAGAACAAACTTTAACGTAGGTTGATGTACCCACAAAATTATCTTTCAAAGTTGATAGAGAAATAAGATACTTAAATGATAAAAGCATCTGAAGAAATAGCACTCCAAATAGTTCTGATGAATATTTTAGAAAAAAGCAATTAAAAAAACAAATCCATGAATCCCAGGAGAATGAACCCACTACTCAAGGCAAGCAAATATAAGTGAAATAAAAAGAACAATAATAAGAGAATAATATAGTGGCAAGGATAACTTGATAATTATCAGTTATAACCATCAATGTGAATTCAATTCACCATTCAAAAGAATGGAACAAGAAATAAGATGAAACAATATGTTGTACATAAGAAACATATTTAATGGGAAAAAAATTCATACATTCATGACTGGGAGATGGCTCAGTGGAATAAGTGCTTACTTGGCAATTTCAAGGGCTTGAGTTCAATCCCACGTTCCACAAAAAAAAAAAAAAAAAAAAAATTCATACACTCAAAGTGAAAGGATGGAAAACAATACTCCATGCAACAGGAACCTGAAAAAAGAGTAAGACTATCTATTCTATTTTCAGTCAAAATGGATTTCAAGCTAGGATTGATCAGAAGAGGAAGACAAGATACAGAAGGTCACTACATACTTTTTAAAGAAAAAATATATAACAGTAAGAAATTACATCATGAAAAGTATGCAACAAATCCCAGCACACTCAACTATACAAAACAAACACAAATTATTAAAAATAAAATAAGAAAAAAATCAAATAAGTAGTAATATCATTGTCATACCTCAATATCACAAACAGACAGATGAATTACACAACAAAACTAACAAATAAATATAAGAGCTGAACCAAGCTTTTGAACAAATGGATTTAGTAGATATATACAGCGTCTTCCATCCAACAACAGAATAAACATTCTTCTTAGTAACATGAGATATTTTCCAAAATAGAACACATACTAGTTCATAGAATATGAAAAAGTAAATAGAAAGGAATTGGAATTACTCTACACATATAATTACAGATCATAATACCAAAAATGGAAATAAATGACTAAAGAAATTACAAGACAACACAACACATTGAAATTAAACGGTGGCTTTCTGAGCAACTAATGAATCACAGATTAAATTAAAGAAGAAACTATATTTTCCACAATTAAGCCATAATTTCAATACAATATACTAGAACTTATGGGATACAGTGAAAGTAGATCTACAAGATAAATTACAGCAATGAATTCCCATATCAGAAAAATTGAGAAGGCTCCAATAAATAAGCTACTAAGGAACCTCAAGTTTCTATCAAAACAAGAGCTAGGTAAACATAAATCTTGTACAAGAGAGAACATTATAAAGACAGAAACTGTTGCAAATAGTTGAACTGTGCCTAAATAAAAAAATAATATGAAGAATCAATGAAGTGAAACATTAGTTCTTTGAAAGATTAAATAAAATAGACAAAAGCTTAGCCAACCTTATCCTAAAAAGCAATGGCAAAACCCAAATTATTACAATTGGGAATGAAAAAAATAAAGTCACAGTAGATCCTGCAGAAACTCACATCATCAGCACCTAGTTTGACTACATATATTCTGTATATAAGATAGAAAACTGAGAAGAAATGGAGAGATTGCTAGACACATATAACTATCAAAGCTGAATCAAGAAGATAAAAAAAAATTCTAAATAATTTAAATTCAGTCAATGAACTGAAGAAGTAATAAAAGAAAGTACCAACCAAACCAAGGCTTGGTGAAAGCAAATTCACTGCTAAGTTATGTAAGAACTCTGAAGATGATGTATTGCCACACTACTCCTCAAAATCTTTAAGGAAATTGAAAAGAAAGTGTAAAGGTTGATATACTGTGTCGTCTTGAGAAGTTTAGAAGAGTAAGTGCTCATCAAGAAGACAGGGTCTTCACTTTGTAAACATCCTGAGCCCATGAAACATGAGGGCAGGGAAATGGTGTGAATGCTACATTCACCCAAAGGAGTGCTAGCTCACTTAAAATGTAAGGGAGAAAAAGAGGCTTATCCTTTACCCTTTCTTCTTTTTACGCCTTTTCTGTCTTGTGCCACTTCGAATGGCTGTCCCTGTGCCATACATCTCTGCTTTGAAGCCAGCTTATTGTAGACTGAAACCTTCACAAGCTGTGAGATAAATCAAGCTTTTCTTCCTTCGTTAGGGGTGTTGGCTATTTTGTTTTAGCAATTAAAGAAAAATAACTAAGACAGGAAAGAATAATCCAAAACTCATTCTTAGAAGCAAGCATTACCCTGGTACCCAAACCAGAGAAGACTACAAGCAAATAAAAATGCTTCATGCCAATCTCCTTAATGAACTCATAGGCAAAAAATGCTTAATAAGATACTGGCAAACAAAACATAGGAACACATGAAAAAGATAATGCACAATTACCAAGTAGGATTCATCCCAGGGATTCATGGATGTTTCAACAAGCACAAATCAACAAATACTATATAACACATTCATAGAACGAAAGACAACAACCATATTGACCGCCTCAATAAATAAAAAAATATCTGACATAGTGCACCTATTCATGATTAAAAACATAAAGAAAAGTGGAATAAAAGGGCTTTATTTCAATTTGACAAAAGCCATCAATGAAAAACCAACAACCAGCAACAAAAGAAATAGTCAAAAAACTGAAATATTTCATTCTAAAATCAGAAACAAGGCAAAGATACCCACTATTGCCACTCCTGTTCGATGCAGGTCTAAAAACATAGGGCAGAGCAATTAGAAATAAAAGAGAAAGAAGTAGAAAGAATAACAATAAGAAAGAAACTAAATTATCATTATTTATCGATGACATATTCTCTATTATAAAGACCACAGAAGCACCACTGAGACTTCTAGATTAATAATTTTAAAGAAAACAAGGACATACCAGCATACAAAGCCAACACTCAAAAAGTCATTAGCATTGTTTTTGCACAACAACAAACTCATTGAGAAACAAATGAGGGAAACAACACCATTCACAAGAGTCAAAAAATTTAACTACCTAGGAATCAACCTCATGATAGAATTAAGACCTGCATACACTGAAAACTACAGTGCTCTGTACAAGGAGAAATCAAAGACAGTGTCAGAAAGTGGGAAAGTATCCCATTTTCATGGATAGAAGGAACAAGCATAATGAAAATTGACATTCTCCCAAAACTGTTGTACAGAATTAATGCACTCTCAATGAATATACCAATAACATATCTCACAGATCTGGAGAAATGAATCCCAAAACTCATATGGAACCAAAAGAGGCTTAAAATATCAAAAGAAATAATGGGCAGCAAGCACAAAGCAGGGGGCAACACAATACCTAATTTGAAATTATTCTCAATGCTGCCATGATAAAAACCTCATGGTGCTTGCAAGGAAGGACTAGAGGATCAATTGAACAGAATACAAGATGTAGGAACAACCCCAAGCACACTAATGCACCTTATCTTTGACAGAGGTGCCAAATACCTTCACTGAAAGAAAGATAGCCTCATGATGGTACTGGCAATACTGGCTGTCTACACACCAAAAGCTGAACCTAGACTCATCTCTCACCATGCACTGAAGTGAAATAACATTTATCGAAGCTCTAAACATAAAAATAGAAATACTTAATATGCTGGAATATAGAATAGAGAAAACTTTAAAAAAACATAAGAGGAGGCAAAGGCTTTGTGAACAAAACCCCACTTGCACAGAAATACTACAAATAATCAGCAACTAGGATTACATCAAACTTGATACTAAGGATGGAACTGAGGACATTACACTTGCCTGGAAGGTGCTTATGCTGCTGTGCTGTCTACTCCACTCCAAATTATGAAGCTTTTGCACAGTTAAGAAGTCACCAACAGACAACCCCCACTATGCAGAAAAAAAGTATCATCTACTCCTCAGAAAAAAGATTAATGTCTATAACATATAAAGAACTTTAAATAATCGTATCCACCAAAAGTGAAGACCCAATCAAAAAATGCTTGAAATAAATATACACTTCTCAGAGGAAGTGAAGACACCAAATAAATAAATAGGAAAAAATGTTCAACATCACCGACCACTCAGGGAATGTAAATTAAAGCAAGGATGAATTCCATCTCATTCTAGAAAGACTGAACATCATGAAGAAACTGCTCCATGAAAAATGTTGGCAGAGCAGTTGATAACAAAGCCTGGATACACCATCAGGGAGACAGACTTGTTCTCTTTTGCCATTGTTGCCAGTGCTTCTGCCATTTTGCTTTTGCTGTTTTGCACCACATTGAAAGGTTGCGCTCTGCCATTTGCTGGTCTGCCTTGGAGCCAGCTGAGCATGGATTGAAATCTCCACTAATTATAACATAAATAAATCCTTCTTTCCTTAATTCTGGGTGTCCAAAAAATGTGAGAAAAGTAAGTAAGACAGAATTTGGTACCAGATAAGTGGGTTCATTGCTGTGATTAAACCTGACCATGTGGATTACAAGCCTTTGGGAATGCTTTATGGGAAGAGGTAGGAAAGATCTGCTTATGTAACCTACAAGAAAAGACCTGGAATAGCTTCAGCTTCTCTGTATAGGAGATTCTGGTCACAGCTCCGAAGACCAGAAACTCTGATAGGAACTCTGCCTGCAAAGAATATAATGGCGAGGTTTCTTCTGCTGAGAAGAACTTCACTGTTTGTTGGACTCTAAATGATGTGTGTTATTGTTTGGCAGAAAGTTTGCCTGCATTTTGCTTATGACCAAAGACTTTGCCTGAGACTGAGATTAAGCATGAAGGACTGATTAATTTAGCAAAATAATTTCAGGGTACTCACACATTGAAGCAGTGGCATGGCTATTGTTGGGGACTTTTTGTCAGATTTTGTTGAGAACAAACAACTCAATAGAATGATTTAAAATGTTATGAACTTGGCCAGAAAGGAAGCTCCAGTGAAGCTGTGAGCTGCAAAGACAGAGCTGAAAGGATACACATTGTCAAGAAGGAACAAGAGAATTAAAAGGATGGTCTGAGGGCATCACAAGGTATAGCAGGTCTCCACCCTTTGAAGCCTCAAAGCTGCAAAGGTGAGTGCCTTTGCACTGAGGAGAAAGCCATAGGACAGCATGTTCTGGAATGGTGGTGGTGGCCACACCAGGTTCCAGAATGGTGCCAGCACAGAGAATTTGTTCCTTGGAGTCAGGTTCAGAGTACTCAGGTATCCAGGCACTCAACCCCTAAAGCCAAGAGAGAAGAAAATCTGGATAATATTCTAGCTGGCAGCAGGCACTGGCATCATTTATGTGGCTTTGGTTTTAGGTGCAGGCAGAATGCAAGAATTCTGACATTAAGCAGGCTTCCACCTAGATTTCATAAAAAGGCCTGAGAGGCCAGGCAGTATGCCCCTGGGAAGGTAGTGTGTGAGGCTGTGAGTGAGAAGCCTGAAGTTGAATGGAGAATCCAAAAGTTGGGAAAGCCATTAATGTAGATCACCTAAGTAAAGTTGCAAGGAGGGAGCAAAGCAGGCTTGAGAGAGAAGTCATGAGACCCACCACCAAAAGTACCATAGGGGCAGAGCTATATAAGGCCTTTGGATCTCACAAGTCATCACAAATTGCTTTGGATGTTCCACATGTAATTATAGGACTTAATGTTTCCCTACCCAGTTTTGGACTTTGTTCCAATGCTTTGTATTTCCCTCTGAGCACCTTTTGGAATGGTACTGTTTGTCTTGTGCCTTTGAATGTTTCAGATGTTCAAGTCTCTTCATACAGAGGTTCACACCTAACAGTTTGCCTTAGATCTTGGAGGAGACTTGGGACTTTCACTTTGAAACTGTTAAGAATTTGTCAACTCTTAGAGAGGGACTAAAAAGCCTTTTTCTTAAAGGGATGTTCATGACTCTTTGGGGGACCGGGTACAGAATGTTATGGTTTGTGTCTAGTTCTCCCCCCCCACACACACACAAAGACTCCTGCAGTTATGGGGTAGACTTCCAGAGTTTGTGATTAATTCATGATCCAGTGCTGAGATTATGGCCGTGAGTGCTGCTGGGATTATTTATGTAAATGCTGCTGAGATTATGGGTGTGAGTACTACATTTAGCCTGGAGAAAATAGCCTGGATGCAAAATAAGGCAGACAGACTTGCTCTCTTTTGCCATTGTTGCCACTGCTCCTGCTGTTTTGCTTTTGCTGTTTTACACCACCATGAAAGGCTCCCTCTGCCATGTGCTGGTATACCTTGGAGCCAACTGAGTATGGACTGAAACTTCCACTAACTGGCAGCTAAATAAACCTTTCCTTCCTTAATTTTGTGTGTCAAGTATTTGTCCCAGCAATGAGAGAAAAGTAACTAAGACAACTACTATGGAAATCTGTATGAAAACCCTCAAAAAACTAAAAGTAAAAGCTCCATTTGATCCATCTCTGCCCTGTCTAGGTACTTTTCTTTTTCTGCTATACTGGGGATTGAACTCAGGACCTTTCACTTAGCCAGACAAACTCTTATTCTGCTAAGCTATCTCCCCAGCTCCAAGATAGTTTTCTAAAAGACCAAAAACCACAGTGATATATCCATATCCATGTTTATAGCAGAATTTATATCTAAATATTTGAAGCAGTCTACATGTTCATCAACAGATGAGTGGATAAAGACAATGTGAGAGCTGGCCAAATATCTCATTGGATTAAAGTGTAGGTGCCAGGGTTTGATTCCCCAGGTCTGCTGTGCTGGCCCTGCCTCTAGGGTGCACTGAAATGGCAATTGAGACTGGGTGTGGAGGTATGCATCTGTAATCCCAGCACTTGGGAGGATGTAAACAGGCAAATTACTATGAGTCTGATGTAGTAGTGAGACCCTGAACACCCTGTAGACTCTTCCCTAAAATACAGAAAAAAGACAATGTCATATCTATATACAAGGAATATTACCAAGCCATAAAGAAGCATAATCTCGAGGTATTTTTGTGTACATGAATGTACTTTCAAGACCATTATGTTGTGTGAAATAAATCACATGCACAAGTTTAAAAATCACACCATTTCTCTGTGTAACCCAATAATTAGACATGGAACAAAATAGAGGATAGATTCCAGGAAGTAGAGAGCACGTATTCAAATGAGAAGTGGTACAAAGGAAGGGAAAGAGATTTAAAAATAAAATAAAGGAAAAAGTGGAAATAGAGTTTCTATAAATTGGGAATGAAAGTAGGGTTGAAGCAGGGGGGAGAAATGAATAAAGACATAATGTACAGGCATAAATCCCTGTGATGAGCGTGGTCACTGGGTATGGCAAGTGCATTCTAATAAAACCTCAAAAAATAGACAAGTCTCTTGGAGGTTGATAAATACTCTGCAGTCATGGTAAAGGGTGAGACTCAGCAGTAAGAGTGCCTGAATTTACATCCTGGTTTTGTACAACTTGGGGCAAATTTTGTAACTTCTCAGTGTCTCCAGGTCTGATGTGTATAAAACAACTAGACCCAGCCCGATACAGAGAAAATGGTATCCTGGTCACATGCCCAATACTGAGTCCCACACCCAACAGCCACCACTCCTAGGAGAACACCTCCATTTTGGCTCACAGTTTTCAGAGGTCCATGCCTTTAGGTGGTCAGCTCCAAGGATGTAGATTCGCTAAGGTCTGCTCCAGAGGAGAAACAGCTCATGAGAAGGCATCAAAAGCTGAAAGTGGTGAACAGAGGAGGTGGCAGGACGCATCTTTCTAGGCCATGTCTCCTGTGACACCTCTACCAACCAGGGTTCACCTCCCCACACCACAGTTGGCTTGAATCTCAGCAGTGAGCGGACCCACTGATCCCTATCATGCATCATGTTCACATCGCCCCCTGAATCCCTACCTAAGAGCACATCAGTGTTTGAGGGGACATCTGCAGAGAACCCATAATAAACAGGACCTTAATTATTAATCTTAGCCATAAACTAATGGTATTACATAATAAAAAAATCTTAAAGAACCGGAATAATATATTTGTTTGCTTAATTTTTACTAGTCCTTATTTGTGACATATAATAATCATATTGTCTTTGGAGAGTTGGCAGGTACATATGGCGCACCTTGATTCTTTCTACCTCCCCTCTCCCTGCCCTCTTCTCTCACCCCCAATCCCCTTCCACTTGCAAAGGATCTATCACCCTGTTTCCCATTATCTGTCTTTTACATTTCTCCTCTTTTGATTTACACTTTGTGTTTCTCATATAAGAGAAACCATGGGAGCTTCTGAGTCTACGTGCTTCATTTCACATTGTGGTGTCAAGGTGCACCCATTGAATAGCTCTACTGCATCCTTCTTTATAACAACATAGTTCTCCAATGTGTATTAATGTACTTTCTTTATTCATCCTCTTTTATTTCTAATTAACTGTATTCAACTTTAAAATGAGTATATGTTATTTTATTGATATATTTACTCTGGGAAGCATCATTGATTAGAGACGTTTTTTCATGAGAAAGAACTGTGTCTCTCTTTCTGGGTGCCAGATGCTTCCCCATGTAAGCCATGGTGCCAGCCTAAAATACAGGCATCTCCTTTAGTGTGGCACCAGGGGAAATGGATGAAAAGAATAGAGGCTTCAGATGCCTGTAACTCCCAAATACACCAGAAGAGCAATGAAGAAGAGCTCTCAACATGCAGTGACTGGGCACCTAGAAACTCCTGTTCTGAGCCCAATAAAACCTTACTTATGCCTAAACTGTAAAACAAAAAAAATGCTTCTATTTTTAGTAAAATTTGGAGTTCTTGCTCCCTCTTGTTTGACTTTTAAGGACCATGACATTGATTTTCTATTTAAAAACTGGTGAGATAACAATGCACTTGGCATTAAAATTAGTAAGTTTAATTCTAAGACCTCTTATTAGCTTCCTTTGACATCAGTTCAAGGCTTTTAGCTCTGTGTGCAGAACATGAAAGGGTTTTAGTTTGTGTGTGTGTGTGTGTGTGTGTGTGTGTGTGTGTGTGTGTGTTTGGTTGGTTTTGTTTCAACAACTTTCATGATAAAGGTTTATGGATAATTTAAGAGAATACAGTACTAAGTATGGTTGATTAGGAACACTTATATAGGATGCAAGCTTCACAGCTCAGTGATTTACTCTTCTAACAGGCTGAGTTAAAATTGAGTCACCTCAGCAGGTGACCACACTGGTTTTGACCCCTTCTTTTGATGAGTCACCACTGACTGTATCCTGGCTAGAAAAAAAAGGCAGAAATATTACATTCTATGTAAAGATAAAAATCAGTGAGTCTATGGGGATCTGACAGAAAAGCATCAAATGGGAGTCTCCACAGAGCTGAAAAATGAAGCAACTCTTTGGTGGTGAGGGCACAGGAAGGTATGCCGACACACACTGGGCCTAGAAAAGGGGGACATTTTATCTCAGGACTTCAGGGGAGAGGGTCATGTCTGATGCTGGGGAGTGGTGCCTGACAAAGAGAGGAAGCAGAGAAGAAACAGAAGAAGAGGGATACAGGTGTCCCCCTCTTGCCCATCCACATCTCCTCCAAATGGCTATCTTTTGACTCAAACCAATTGTAACTAAAGTTCAGGCTGCTGTCCCTGGGGAGAGACCTTCTGGAATACAGGGCAGTGAAGGAACATGGGTGTCCCAAACTTTATCTTCTTATCAATACCAAATGAAGATGTCCCTGAAACCTGACAGCAGTTTCATTTCCTCTTGATGCTGACTTCACCTGTGCCCAAGAGCATCGGTGCATTAGGCAGCAGTAAACCACAGTTACACTTACAGAGCAGCTATGATAAGCCAGGCAAGTGGCATAGATTAATTTCCTTGGCCTTTACAGCAGACCTATGCAGCAGGTGCTATGACCAAGAAGAAAGTGGGGTTTAGAAAATTTGGCATCTTAATTGCCTCCCCCCAGCACAATTCTATTGCTTCCATTCTCTGTGGAATTCACCCAGCAGCAGAGCAGTCTTTAAACTATAAATCATACTGTGCTATTTCTACTTGAAAGCATTCAATAAGTTATTCAAAAATAACCTATCTGCTGTCACCATGAGGACAGTGTAAGAAAACCCAGTTGGCTTTCCCAGCCTCTACCAGTGGCTCAGTACTGGACTGATGAAGTCCTTGGGCTTTGCCCTGCTATCTACTCCAGGAACCTTTTGTCATGCTTCTCTGACTGCTAATCTTGACACCTGCAATGGCTCACCAAGCTTTCTACACAGAAAGCTCCTACCTCTTGCTCTTTAGAAGCTCCAGTGTAACTGCCACAAACCTCATGAACTGATTCATGGAATAGCTCCATATTCAGTCTGTGAATTTAACTCTTTCTGTGAACTTGGCACACAACTCATGACTGTTTGCCTATTTATTTTTGTTAACATGTTTGTTAATATGATTCATTCCTTCAATTATTTCTCTCTCGCGCGCACTCTGTCTCTCTGCCTCTGTCTCTGTCTGTCTGTTGGTCTGTCCCTGTCTCTCCCTCTCTCCATCTCCTCCTCTTTCTCCTTCTCTCTCTCTCCCTCCCTCTGTCTCCACACTCACAATAACTATGCTGCTTGCATATAGAACCATGGATTCCAAATAGGTTGCTGGATTCTGAGATCCTGGAACATTGTTTGCTTTAGTGCCTACGCCAGGGAATTCTTTGAAATATAAATGGGGTGAAATTTCCACACTTATGGCTCTCTGTGCAGTGATACCTGTGCTGATCCTGCTTCACAGCGCATCCTTAAGCCCCTGCAGAGACCTCTCCATAGAAAGAAGAGGACACACACACACACACACACACACACACATGCACACGCACAAGATTCTCATCATCATTTAGTTTTTAATGTGCCCAAATGCCAGTACTGAGAAATACAACTCCCATTGATAGCTCAACTGTTCTCTTGATTTTCTTTACTTTTTCTTCTATAATGAGCTCTCACTGAAGGGTGACAAGGTGTTCACCATTCTGTCCACACCCATAGGCACATTCCTATGTTTTATAAGCACCCCTCTTGTTCCTGGATATTTAGCCATTAGCTGTCCAGAACCAGGTCACTAGCTACTACACATCATTTTGTGATTATCCTTGCTTTGGGCCAACACTCAACATGCATAGTGAGTACACCTCCAGGTTCAGCTCTTCAGGAATGATGTCCCTC
Source organism: Ctenomys sociabilis (assembly GCA_004027165.1). Classification (NCBI taxonomy): domain Eukaryota; kingdom Metazoa; phylum Chordata; class Mammalia; order Rodentia; family Ctenomyidae; genus Ctenomys; species Ctenomys sociabilis. Next base: position 32,208 of record PVKA01019952.1, read on the forward strand.
CCCATTCAGAGATTACCTGAGTGAGCTACTGTGAAGCATGATTCTAGAGTGTAATTTTGGTTCATAATAACAATCTGAGCCAACCCACCCAGGAACAGCAAACTACTACTCCCATGAGTTAATCACTTAGCTAATACCAGGTACAAGGCTGAGGAAACCTAAGATAAAACATAGGGATCGGACCCCTGACCATATATCCTACCTGTGCTCCCTGTCTCTCTGCTAAAGCCCTCTAGAGTAGGGGTGTACTGCTGCTAGGTACACCTACACTTAAGACTTTGTATGTCTGCAGAAGTCAGCTTTGTGAATCACAGCTGGGGCTGTAGAACCTTTGACATCCTGTAATCAAATATCCCTCTCTTAAAAGGCCCAGGATCCCCCAGGACTTGCTTTTCAAATAGTACACAATACAATGCTGCAGTTGCACAGCCTTGCTCAGAACAAGAGGGTTCTAAAGTTTTCTCTTGAAGCTCTAAAACTTCCCATAAACTTCACAAAGTCTCTTTCCACTGCACCTAAACATAACCTCGTCTGGTTGTTCACATAGCCAAGGGTGCAAGGCAGTGGAAGCTGTAGCAGAGCCCTCTTCTTACAACAGGATAACAGTGTGGACTCTGATGACTCTAGAACTAGAAGAGGCCCACAAAATTCCATGTGCTTTTCTTAAAGGTAGAAGGTGTAAGATGCAAGTATGTTCTTTACTTTGGAGTAAATATTCCAGCATCCTTCAAATTGATCATGTGCCAAAAGCTTCAGGAAGAATTCATCTCACATACTGGAGCTCCAGAGTCCTGTTAAGATCTCCAGGGAACTTACCTGTTCTTATTCAATTGGTGTGACTTACTTGATATTATGCATGTGTCAGGTCTGTTATGCTATTGGATGTTGGATGCCAGATTGCCCAGGACTCCTTGGGCTATATACTAGAGACAGAATCTTGTATATAGAGCAACCTGTTTGGAAGCCATGGTTCTATGTGCAAGCAGTATAGGTATTGTGAGTGTGGAAAGACAGGGAGGGAGGGAGAGGGAAAGAAAGATGGAGAGAGGTGGAAAGAGAGAGACAGAGACAGACAATGAGAGTAAATGCATGAGTCCCACTCATCCTTCAGGTAAGCAATTTTTCTTGATGGAGGTGGGAAAGAACAGGTTCACCAAATCATTGCCAATATAGTACATTCTGTGTCTGTACTGGCCTGATCTAACAAAAGGACCACGTGTTCTCTTTCTCCATATGCACACGAGACACCATTTTTGTTCAGGTTCTGGGCATCTTTCTATTTTATTCAGTCTTTATCCAGCCTCCTGTTGCTCCTGTGAAACATGTGACACTTTTATACTCGCCTTAGCAGATGTTTGGAGCCTCTCCTTTAATCTATTTTTCTTCATTGAGAACCTTCCATGAAATTGTGGTAACCTTAACCTCCACTGATTTCTATTCTTTTCTCTTCATCTCAGCCAGAATTCTTTCCCCTGTCCCTTTTCAGCGTTCTGGAAAATTCTTCCAGGCAGAAACCAGGGCATTGCAAGGGTCATCTCACTTGTTTCCTTCTCTCAGGAGTACACCCCTGTTCTGCCTCTTGTCCAAGGTCTGAAAACAGATCTTCATAAGTTTTGTCCAATTGTCTGCTTGTTTACTACTACAGGACAATCCCCACATCAGTTGCTCCCTACAGGCCAGCAGCAGAGACCTGGACTAGATGTTTACCCTTACCTCTAGTTCTGTTCTTGGAAGGGAGGAGGTAAACCCTGAGAATATAGGAATAATCTTGGAAACACCTGTACCACTTTACATGAAATTATCTTCAACTATCTCCTATAAATGAGAGTGAGTACATTTTCTGTCCACAGAGCAACATGTATAGGAGTAATGGAACCTGCCAGAGCAATGTAATTAACCAAGTATCAAGCCCCATTCCTCTTTCTCAGAGGGCCCAACCATTGTCTAGGAGGCCAGGCACAGTCATGAGTCTCTTTGAATCTCCAATTCCTTTACCCTTATGCTCTGAGCTCTTATGAGCTCTGCTTCCGGTAGTCACTCTCCCTTTTATGCTGCTTAGGGGCCTCAAAATTTCTCACTCTTGTCTTAAATCAGAAGCTAGTCAGACCCTCTACTTCATTTCTTGAGAGAACCAAAATTCTTAGCAATGTCACTGCTCCATAAAAATTCACATCCCTCATGGTTTACACTTCCTTCCTTCTATGTGGTTTGACATCTTAGCCTATAGCCCATCGCATTTTGTTTTGTTTTGAAACAGAGTCTCCCTATGAAGTTTAGACTAGACTTAAACTTATTGTGTAGCCTAGAGTGGTCCACTTACAGCAGTCCATTTGCCTCAGCCTCCTGAGTGCCGAGATTATAGACCTATGTCTGGTTCATGCAAACTGTTCCGTTCACCATCAGTTCACACATTAACCTTTGCACCCACAGAGCCTAACAATGGGAATAGCACCAGATAAATGACAATAATAGAACCCTAACTGCCAACCATGGGGGACAACATAAATCCCAACTAGCATTACTCTTTCTCAGACAACAGCCAACATAGAATGAGGTCCTTACACTGGGTACTCTGGAGTAGACTCAGGAGTGAAATTTTTCCTGCTTAAGATTGTTAGGAAAGGCCTGGGGAGATGGCTCAGTGGAATAAATGCTTCCCTCGCAAGCCCAAGGGCCTGAGTTGAATCCTCAGTTCCTAAAAAAAAAAAAAAAATGATTGTTGGGAAAGGAGTGGAGGTGACTCCCTTGGTGAAATTTCTGTTAGTTATTTTTTTTTTTTTTTTTTTTTTTTTTTTTTTTTTTTTTTTTTTTTTTTTTTTTTTTTTTTTTTTTTTGAGCTCTAAATTTTTATTTTTAATTTTTGTTTTCTTGAAGTACAAATATCAGTGAGACAGTTTTAAGATACCTTGACAAGATGGATTTGATAAATTAATACATTGCAAACTGTTTTCATAATGTTTTGGTATCATAGAAGGCGCATATATGATATTATACTTACAGACATTATTATACCGTATGTCTCTTATCATTAAATAAAGAGAGTATAGCTGTTTGCGTATCTTATTTTTATTCCTGGATTACATCAGAAATTCAATAATTAATACTTTCTACCTTGTTATTTTCCTAGTGGTTGACCATAGTACTAGAAGCCGACATAATATCCTGTCCAATTACCATTAATGCAAATCTTGCCTCTCATAGGATTATGTAGAAGCACAACATTATCTATCCCAACTGTACTGTCTATATTTTTCTTTCTATACGCCTTCCTTTGTCTACACCTGTCAAAGATGGGCCCTCCATTGTCATTCAACTAACTTAGGTGCTCAACAACACAATCCAACACAGTCTCGACAACACAATCCAACACAGTCCAGCATTCCACAACAATAGTGAGTTATTCAAAGAAGTCGAATAACCATAGCCACTTTACAGCTCAGCTTAATATTATGGCCCCGTGATGTATACTTCATTTTTATACTTTTCTGCTGGATGGTTAAGACCTAGATAGAGCAAGACTTATATACCAACACATGTACTTTATTTTTCTTATGTCAGTTGAGCTCCAAATTTTCTCAACAAGGAGATTATGGAGCCACAGAGGAAAGAGATTGAAGTTCTATAGTGTGCCTGGGGAGAGTCACATGGAGAGAAAACTTTCTCTCAAGCTCACATAGAGAGCAAATTGGTCAAGCATTGGCCATGACTCATCCACATGGATGACACAGACAAAGGATCTACAGAATAATGTACAGGACTGCAAGATAAACCCTCAGGGGACTTCACTGACCACATAAGAAACATAAAGTACATGTGTTGGTACTTTTTTCATCACAGAGAAAAGTGATACTCAACTCCCAAACTAAGGAAGGAAAAGGTTTACTTAATTCAGCTTCAGTCTGTAGTCAGTGGGCTCCAGCACAGAGAGCATGACTGTGCGGCAACGGTTCATAGTGGCTGCAGAAGACAACAGCAACAGGAGCACTAAAGAGGAGAACAAGCCTCTTTTCATCCCATATGTTATTGTAAACAGGCTACCTTCCCTAGATTGGGTCCTCTATACCCTAGCATGTAGAACTCCTCAGTCACTTAGCTAAATTTCAAAACTTCTCAAGTTGACATAATGTATCAACTCTTATAATCCACCCCTGTCAGCATGGAAGAGAGACACATTAAACCAGTTTTCAAATACAAAGACATATTTGTTCTTATCATTTCACAAAGTGAACATTATAACACAAGTTTAAATCCATCACTATTCCTTAACTTAGAATTGTAATATTCTGTCTCTGGCCCCCAAAGATTCATACACATCCCTTTATGCAAAACACATTTAGTTGTCTGTAAGAGTTCCCACAGTCCTAACAGTTTGAGCATTGCTGAAAAGTTAATGTCCCAACCTCCTCTGAGATATAAGGCAAACTCTTAGCTGTGAGCTCTTGCACAAATAAAAAGTAAAACACTGCCAACATTCAGTGGCATATCACAAGTATTTCCATTCCAACTTACAAACAGGCGAATACAGAGGAATGGAACAAAAGAAAGTCCAAAATCTAGCAAGACTAACATTAAGTCCTATAGTTTTCTCTGAAGTATCTGAGGTCATCTGTGGCAAGATGCAAATTAAACAGGGTATAGGTGGCTCCATATATATATATTTCTGATGGTAGTAGTTCCTATGGCTTCTTTCTCAGGGCTTCTTTTCTCTCCCCTTGCAGGTTTCCTCAGCTTATCTACATCCCTCTTTTTTCCAAGTTTCTGGGGTTGTCCCTGCTCTTTTGGCTTCACCCTCATGGCTTAATACACTTCCTTCTCAGGGTCACATGGCCTGGTGTCCCAGACATTTTCCAAACATTGAGATGGAATCCTTTTTATTCTCACAACCATTACATTTTAATGCACCTAAAACCAGCATCACAAGGATGATGCCAAGGTATGTTGCCAGCTACAGTAGTAGCCAGGGTTTTCTGTCTTTTGACTGCAGGGGTCAAGTTCCTGGGCCTCTGAGCACTCTGAATGCAAGTCTGAATAACAAACGCTGGAACATGGTGCTTTGCAGCTTTCTTCTCAGAGCAAAGCCTTTCACTTTTTCAATTCTGAGTGGTAGAGACTAAGTGGTAGAAACTTACCACTTCATGTGATGCCTTCAGGCCATCTTTTCTATTCTCCTGTTCCTTTTCAGCAATCATGATCTCCTCAGCTCTATATTATCAGTCCAAAGCTTTACTAGAGCTTCCTTTACTGAGAAAGTTCACATTTTAAATTATTCTGCTGCACTGTCCCCTCTTGATTCTCAACTTAAATCTGGCCTAAAATTCCTAACAGTAGCCAAGCCACCACTGCAACATTCAACTTTTTAAAATTTCTTCTCTCGGATTAATTAATACATTCCCCTCAATCTCAGTCTCAATGATCAAAATGCAAACAAACTTTCTGCCAATCCATGACATACATTGTCTGAAGTCCAGCAGTCAATGCAGCCTTTCTTCCCAGCAGAAAGTCTTGAGCCTGGGTCTTTAGCAGTCTTCTGGTCTTTTGAGCTCTGATCATAATCTCCCATGCAAAGCCTAAGGCTTTCCAGGTCTACTGCTTCCGACAACATCTCCAAACCCTTACAAACTCTTTCCACAAACCATGAATTTCTGAAGATTCTTAAACTCCATAGTTAGATATAATGACAGCAGCCCCACTTCTCTGGTATTTTTACACAATAGTACCAAATTCTCTATCTGTCAAGGTTTACTAGAGAAATATATATAACACAAGCTACACAAATGTATAAGAAATTACAAGATTGGTTTATAATGGTCAGGCTCGGAATGGTTGATGAAGCATACAGAGGGTGTCTTTACACTGTAGGCTGAAGGATTCAGTCCAAGGTCTGGAGTTTACTGCAGTATTCTGTGCAAATCTACATCACAGAAAGTCAATGAGTTTGTGACGGAATGCTGAAAAATTTACAGCTGAAGGCTCAAAGGTTATGTCTAGAGGTTGAAGAATCTATAACAGAAGACTGAAGGATCCCAGGTGAAAGTCAAAGAGACTGTCTAGAAGCCAGTAGATGATATCCAAGATGAAGGTGAAGTCACAGCTCTCCTTGTGTCAACTATTAAAAGCCCTTAGGGGTCAGGATTTCCATTACATACTCCTTTCACAAAAGGGAAGGAATAGCTACTCTTCTTCTAGCTTCCCTTGCCCATCATGTGTCTCTGAACACAAGAATTGATGTGTCCAAGATCCTAGGTCCTCTTGATAATGAGTCACAGAAACCTTGCCGGCTTATGTCACACCACAAGAAAACTTGATTCCATACCTATGTCACAGGGACCTTACCTTTTGCCATTGTCATTGGCACATTACTTCCTTACATTTTGCAAAAGGACTTTGCTTTTTGATGTTATATCACTTTGACCTTGCTATAATGGCTTGACTTGCAATAATGAGTATAGTGTTTACCTAAATGCACATGGACACAGTAAAAGACATAAGGCCTTTTGGGAAATGGTGTAAGAATATAAGTAACATAGTGGAGTAGTTATTCAACTAAGGTGGGATGGTAGGTGGACTCCTTACTGTGCCATTGCTGTATCATATTTTTGGTGAAGCCAATATCAGAGACTTGTAATAATATATTCCTTTCTCAGCTCTCTATCAATATTCAGTCTCTATGTTTGTGCAAGTGAAGTAAACAGAGATATCTATGAAGTTGTCATTGACCAGTGTAGAGCCCTGGGGCAGAGCTGGGCCTGGTGGAGGGCATCTGTTCTTTCCAACGTGGGCTTCCAGAAGCAGCATGCACTATAGCCTGCAGCCTGCAGCCTGCAGAACATGAGCTTTCAAAGGGAATATTAAAAGAGGCTGAGCGGGGGAGACTTTCCCTTCCCATTTGTATGGACATGTCAAGACTGGACTTACTTTTAGGAGCTGGAGCGTGAGTCTGGGCAGCTGCCCAAGTTTTGGCTAGAACATTGGGTCAAGGCTGCCTCCAAATCCCTTTGCCATTATTATTTAATGTGCCCATCATTCAAGTTTAGAGGACCTTGTTTTCACAGATTGTAGCTGGAACCAGTGGGTTTAAGCACCAAACACTGTGAAAGAGGTTGCAACCAAACAGAATAAAGGACATAAGGGGCATCTGTGTTATGAGGAATAGCTGCCCCCAGATTGGACACCTAGAAAATGAGCACTGTTAAATTCATGTGCACACATGTGCAGTCTAATGCACCTCCAGTGGACAGATAAATAACCAAGGCACTAAAGGCAACTGAGACTCTAGGAGCAATCGAACTCTGAATAAATTCTTATCTTGGCTTCACCTCTAATAATCAGAACAGCCAGAAGGGTGCTGAATGGGGCACATGATTTGTCACTTATCTGTGGAACAATCGTACCAAAATCTGCCTAGATGGTGCCATCAGCATAGGACAGTGTGTCTGTGGGAACCCAGGAGTTTGAAATCAGGAACACACACTGATATCCTCCCCTGAGCCACACCCACTTCAGCTCCTTGCCATGGTTCCACTCTATAATAGTTTCTATAATAGAGTAAATGGGAATTAATCCTCAAGATGAGGTCAGAACTCAACTCGGGGTATTCAGCCCCCTCTTCCATCTCTTCATGACCTTAGTCTACACACTCACCCTGATAGTAGCTTTGCCTTCGTGTCTCATTTATTTTCTACTTGTTACTGAAACAAAATACCTGACACCCAAAATTAAGGAAGGAAAAGCTTATGTAGTTTACAGTTTGCAGAGGTTTTAATCTGTACTCTGCTGGCTCCAAAGCAGACTGGCACATGGCAGGAGGCAGCAGTATATAGCAGGGAAAAATATCAAAGAACAAAGGAAGGTGCAGCATCTGTGGCATCTAGCAAGCATCTTTTGAGTTCTGTGAAGACCTGAACTCCTCCAAGGAAGTGGAATGGTTGAAATGGAAACTCTTCAATGCTGACTGCTAATTAGAGCTGTTCTGAGGATCTCGTGTCACTGCTATGATCAAACTCCTCCAAGAAAGTGGCACACAGAAGCCTTCCTGAACCCTTGGCATACCTGTTAAGTGCTGACTCACTACACTAGGGCAGGCCCTTCCCACTCTAGGATGAGGCCCTCCATGCCATGATGGGAGGACCCTAGGGCATGGAGTCACTGAGCCATTGCAGGTATGCTTCTGACCCTTCAAGTTGACATGATGTATCAACCACAACATCCTGGTTTTGCCCACATTCACCTGGCCATGGGCACAGGAAAAGCTAATATTCAATTCTCTTCATTGCTGGACAAAGACCACAGGAGACAGAATGACAGTATCTTCGGTGCAGTCAGGTGGTAGGATGGTGAGTGCTATTTTTAATTTCTATAACACAAGGCCCTATCTTTTCTTTCTCTACACACAGGAATTTGTCTTATGAGAAAAGACTAAGTCTTTAAGACCGACCTCCAAATATATAAGTTGTTGATGGAGTCCTGAGAAGGCTTTCTCCTAATTTAAGATCTAAAAATAGAGATATCTCCTTCATTGGTTGCTTTCCTCAAGATATCAAAACCAAGATAGATGTTGCAGTACAGGTTCTCCTATGTCCTGAGTCTTCACTGACGTTGAAAGGCTAGGGCCAAAATGTTGGCTGGCCTTGTGGCTCTTCTATTTCTCCAACTCTGACTTGTGATCTTAGTTTGTTAACCATCCAAAAGAAAAGCTGATTAGTATCCTGCAGCATATGCCATTCACTTTGCCTTATCTGACTCAATTAATTTTAGTTGTTGTTGTACGTTTCCTTTTGTATTTCTGCTTTTTGCTTGTTATACTAGGGAGACTATATGATATTTATACATGTGTGTCTGGTTTATTTCACTTATGAGTATATGTTCAAGTGGCATCCACTTCAGTATAAATGCTTCAAACTTATCATTCTTAATAGCTGAGTAATACTCCATTATATAGAAATACCACATCTTTTTCAACCATTCCT